>CAWYQB010000366.1:0-25950 GCA_963966105.1 Volucella zonaria
ATGACCCCCGCAGACGCCTAGTTTAGGAGTTATAGCCATTTTTGGGTTTTGAAATAGTTTTTTCTGGTGCATAATATGACCCCCGCAGACGCCTAGTTTAGGAGTTATAGCCATTTTTGTATTTTTGAAATAGTTTTTTCTGGTGCATAATATGACCCCCGCAGACGCCTAGTTTAGGAGTTATAGCCATTTTTGTGTTTTGAAATAGTTTTTTCTGGTGCATAATATGACCCCCGCAGACGCCTAGTTTAGGAGTTATAGCCATTTTTGTGTTTTGAAATAGTTTTTTCTGGTGCATAATATGACCCCCGCAGACGCCTAGTTTAGGAGTTATAGCCATTTTTGTGTTTTGAAATAGTTTTTTCTGGTGCATAATATGACCCCCGCAGACGCCTAGTTTAGGAGTTATAGCCATTTTTGTGTTTTGAAATAGTTTTTTTCCGGTGCATAATATGACCCCCGCAGACGCCTAGTTTAGGAGTTATAGCCATTTTTGTGTTTTGAAATAGTTTTTTCTGGTGCATAATATGACCCCCGCAGACGCCTAGTTTAGGAGTTATAGCCATTTTTGTGTTTTGAAATAGTTTTTTTCTGTTGCATAATATGACCCCCGCAGACGCCTAGTTTAGGAGTTATAGCCATTTTTGTGTTTTGAAATAGTTTTTTCTGGTGCATAATATGACCCCCGCAGACGCCTAGTTTAGGAGTTATAGCCATTTTTGTGTTTTGAAATAGTTTTTTCTGGTGCATAATATGACCCCCGCAGACGCCTAGTTTAGGAGTTATAGCCATTTTTGTGTTTTGAAATAGTTTTTTTCTGTTGCATAATATGACCCCCGCAGACGCCTAGTTTAGGAGTTATAGCCATTTTTGTGTTTTGAAATAGTTTTTTCTGGTGCATAATATGACCCCCGCAGACGCCTAGTTTAGGAGTTATAGCCATTTTTGTGTTTTGAAATAGTTTTTTCTGGTGCATAATATGACCCCCGCAGACGCCTAGTTTAGGAGTTATAGCCATTTTTGTATTTTCAAATAGTTTTTTCTGGTGCATAATATGACCCCCGCAGACGCCTAGTTTAGGAGTTATAGCCATTTTTGTGTTTTGAAATAGCTTTTTCTGGTGCATAATATGACCCCCGCAGACGCCTAGTTTAGGAGTTATAGCCATTTTTGTGTTTTGAAATAGTTTTTTCTGGTGCATAATATGACCCCCGCAGACGCCTAGTTTAGGAGTTATAGCCATTTTTGTGTTTTGAAATAGTTTTTTTCCGGTGCATAATATGACCCCCGCAGACGCCTAGTTTAGGAGTTATAGCCATTTTTGTGTTTTGAAATAGCTTTTTCTGGTGCATAATATGACCCCCGCAGACGCCTAGTTTAGGAGTTATAGCCATTTTTGTGTTTTGAAATAGTTTTTTCTGGTGCATAATATGACCCCCGCAGACGCCTAGTTTAGGAGTTATAGCCATTTTTGTGTTTTGAAATAGTTTTTTTCCGGTGCATAATATGACCCCCGCAGACGCCTAGTTTAGGAGTTATAGCCATTTTTGTGTTTTGAAATAGTTTTTTCTGGTGCATAATATGACCCCCGCAGACGCCTAGTTTAGGAGTTATAGCCATTTTTGTGTTTTGAAATAGTTTTTTCTGGTCCATAATATGACCCCCGCAGACGCCTAGTTTAGGAGTTATAGCCATTTTTGTGTTTTGAAACAGTTTTTTCTGGTGCATAATATGACCCCCGCAGACGCCTAGCTTAGGAGTTATAGCCATTTTTGTGTTTTGAAATAGTTTTTTCTGGTGCATAATATGACCCCCGCAGACGCCTAGTTTAGGAGTTATAGCCATTTTTGTGTTTTGAAATAGTTTTTTTCCGGTGCATAATATGACCCCCGCAGACGCCTAGTTTAGGAGTTATAGCCATTTTTGTGTTTTGATATAGTTTTTTTCTGGTGCATAATATGACCCCCGCAGACGCCTAGTTTAGGAGTTATAGCCATTTTTGTGTGTTGAAATAGTTTTTTCTGGTCCATAATATGACCCCCGCAGACGCCTAGTTTAGGAGTTATAGCCATTTTTGTGTTTTGAAACAGTTTTTTCTGGTGCATAATATGACCCCCGCAGACGCCTAGCTTAGGAGTTATAGCCATTTTTGTGTTTTGAAATAGTTTTTTCTGGTGCATAATATGACCCCCGCAGGCGCCTAGTTTAGGAGTTATAGCCATTTTTGTGTTTTGAAATAGTTTTTTCTGGTGCATAATATGACCCGAGCAGACGCCTAGTTTAGGAGTTATAGCCATTTTTGTGTTTTGAAATAGCTTTTTCTGGTGCATAGTATGACCCCCGCAGACGCCTAGTTTAGGAGTTATAGCCATTTTTGTGTTTTGAAATAGTTTTTTCTGGTGCATAATATGACCCCCGCAGACGCGTAGTTTAGGAGTTATAGCCATTTTTGTGTTTTGAAATAGTTTTTTTCTGTTGCATAATATTACCCCCGCAGACGCCTAGTTTAGGAGTTATAGCCATTTTTGTATTTTGAAATAGTTTTTTTTCTGGTGCATAATATGACCCCCGCAGACGCCTAGTTTAGGAGTTATAGCCATTTTTGTGTTTTGAAATAGTTTTTTTCCGGTGCATAATATGACCCCCGCAGACGCCTAGTTTAGGAGTTATAGCCATTTTTGTGTTTTGAAATAGTTTTTTTCTGTTGCATAATATGACCCCCGCAGACGCCTAGTTTAGGAGTTATAGCCATTTTTGTGTTTTAAAATAGTTTTTTCTGGTGCATAATATGACCCCCGCAGACGCCTAGTTTAGGAGTTATAGCCATTTTTGTGTTTTGAAATAGTTTTTTCTGGTGCATAATATGACCCCCGCAGACGCCTAGTTTAGGAGTTATAGCTATTTTTGTGTTTTGAAATAGTTTTTTCTGGTGCATAATATGACCTCCGCAGACGCCTAGTTTAGGAGTTATAGCCATTTTTGTATTTTCAAATAGTTTTTTCTGGTGCATAATATGACCCCCGCAGACGCCTAGTTTAGGAGTTATAGCCATTTTTGTGTTTTGAAATAGCTTTTTCTGGTGCATAATATGACCCCCGCAGACGCCTAGTTTAGGAGTTATAGCCATTTTTGTGTTTTGAAATAGTTTTTTCTGGTGCATAATATGACCCCCGCAGACGCCTAGTTTAGGAGTTATAGCCATTTTTGTTTTTTGAAATAGTTTTTTTCCGGTGCATAATATGAACCCCGCAGACGCCTAGTTTAGGAGTTATAGCCATTTTTGTGTTTTGAAATAGCTTTTTCTGGTGCATAATATGACCCCCGCAGACGCCTAGTTTAGGAGTTATAGCCATTTTTGTGTTTTGAAATAGTTTTTTCTGGTGCATAATATGACCCCCGCAGACGCCTAGTTTAGGAGTTATAGCCATTTTTGTATTTTGAAATAGTTTTTTCTGGTGCACAATATGACCCCCGCAGACGCCTAGTTTAGGAGTTATAGCCATTTTTGTGTTTTGAAATAGTTTTTTCTGGTGCATAATATGACCCCCGCAGACGCCTAGTTTAGGAGTTATAGCCATTTTTGTGTTTTGAAATAGTTTTTTCTGGTGCATAATATGACCCGAGCAGACGCCTAGTTTAGGAGTTATAGCCATTTTTGTGTTTTGAAATAGTTTTTTTCTGGTGCATAATATGACCCCCGCAGACGCCTAGTTTAGGAGTTCTAGCCATTTTTGTGTTTTGAAATAGTTTTTTTCTGGTGCATAATATGACCCCCGCAGACGCCTAGTTTAGGAGTTATAGCCATTTTTGTATTTTGAAATAGTTTTTTCTGGTGCATAATATGACCCCCGCAGACGCCTAGTTTAGGAGTTATAGCCATTTTTGTGTTTTGAAATAGTTTTTTTCTGGTGCATAATATGACCCCTGCAGACGCCTAGTTTAGGAGTTATAGCCATTTTTGTGTTTTGAAATAGTTTTTTTCTGGTGCATAATATGACCCCCGCAGACGCCTAGTTTAGGAGTTATATCCATTTTTGTATTTTGAAATAGTTTTTTCTGGTGCAAGTTACGTATCCGGTAACGCATACCAGACGATACCCGAATCTCTCCACAATATCAAGTTAATTCATATTTTATCTTTTCCACAATCCTATCTTTTGCATTCTCTGCACTTTTAACTTGCTTCGTCCGATGCACACGCGGCGAACGTAATGAAATTTGTCCACACAAAAAATGCTGAGCTAGCATTATAGAACCAATAAAAGGCACTGGCAAACATGCCAAGCTCAGTCTTTATCTTCAAACAGTGTATTAGTTAGTAGTCAAGAAGAAATAAAGTTATTTTTTTACCGCGAACCCGGTTTTAGAAATATCAGTGGCGCAGTCGGTAGGATCGTTATGTTAAAAAAAAAAAAAAGATCCAAAAGTGAAGGGACCGAAAAAAAAAAAAAAAAAAATCGGGAAGCAAATAAATAAAATAACTATAAAGACTATAAAATTACAGTAAAATACAATTGTTTGAAAAACATTTTGGTGACACTAAAAATCAGTGATTAACCAAAATTCAGACCCAAAAATTAAAATAAACTAGTGTGAACGAAAATCACAGCAAAATTCTGAAGTTCTGGGCCAAAGTTATCAACCAGGAAATGAACGAACAACTAATGGAAAGGCTCACAGCAGCCATGGAAGCTTTAGCTGCACGAGGTGCACAACCCACACAAAGCCGTGAGTGCTTTGTAATGAAAGAAATTTCTTACATAAAACCATTTGATGGAGATCAAAAAAAACTCACGCAATTCTTAAGTGTAGTCGGAACACATATAGACGCGGTGGAAGATCCAGTGAAGTTAGAATTATGGGAGGCCATATACAACACAAAAATCACCGGCAAAGCCAAGGACTTACTTCTCAATAATCAGCCGAGCGGATGGACAGAGGCAAGAAATCTATTGAAACAACATTTTCGACCAGCGGGCAACCACAAGGACATATCTAGAAAAATAAATTACCTCAAAGTAAGTTCGATTTCAGACCTTAATAATAAAATAGAATTGTTAGTTCAAGAAATAAATTCTTTCGCAACATATGAAGCGAAACCTAGCGAAGCTAAGAAAACATTTTATATTATTTTAGTTAATCGAATTAAACAAATAGTGTCAGGGAATTTGTCCCGAGAAATAAAAGATCTGTATGATTTACATCAAATAAAAAATATTTTGTACACTTATGTGGGCTATGATCAACATAACATAGACAGAGACTTTTTGATGCAAGACAAACGTAATGGACATAATTCAAAACCCAATCACGATAAACAGGGCAATAATTTCTTAAGGAATAAAGAAACCAATCATAATCCGAATAGGCAGAATAACTCGAACAATCAAAACCGAACAAATTTAGGTCATCATAGGCAAAACAATAACTCTCAGCCAAATCCTTCTAGATCAGGTCAACATAGAGCATCAGGTCAATCTAGGCAACTAGCATTCAATCAGTCAGGTCAGTTCCGAAATGCCAATCAACAACCGGAACCAATGGATGTAGGACAGTTAGTTCACCAAGAGCAAGCAGAAGAAGAAACGAACAACGAAGAGGTTCACAACATAGAACCAGCGTTTTTTCTCAACTAGGCCTCGGTAATAAAATTCTTATAAAGCTGACAATAGATAAAAATAAGTACATAGCACTAATAGACACTGGCTCAACCATGAGCATTATCAATTCTAGCAGAGTAGATGGTAGGAAACGTTTTCGAAACGACTAATATGAGGTTGCAAACCATCAATAACGTTACTACAGAAAAAGTAGACAGGATTATTACAAGTATTCCTAAAGAGTTTAATTTAGATCCCAGAGGAGCCATACGATGGTACAAGCGAAACTTAGGAAACAAACCCTACGACATCCTAATAGGAATGGACTTACTTAGTAAAATTATCAAAACCCTTGATTTTGATAATAGGTGTCTAGTTTTAAAAAATAATGTCAGTATACCCCTATATTCTACTGAGAACGAAGCAACCTTTGATTGTTTTGAACTCAACACGAGTAGCAAGCATATAGATCTGGGTCATTTAAATGAAGAAGAAAGGCGAGAAATGCAGGTGTTATTAAACCAATTCAGCAATCTAATTTATAAAGAAGGGGATCAGCTAACTAAAACAAATTCAATAATGCATGAAATTAGAACGACAGTAGATCAACCTATCCATGCTAAACTGTATCGATTACCTCCAAAACACGAGGAGGAGGTAAGTCGACAAATAAAAGAAATGGAAGGGCAAGGGATTATCCGAAAATCGAATAGTAGGTACGCTTCACCAATAGTAGTGGTAGCAAAGAAGGTAGATAATTCGGGAAAGCAGAAATTCCGTTTATGTGTCGACTACAGGAAATTAAACGAGATCACCATTGATGATAAGTACCCCCTACCCAATATAGATAGCTTATTGGACAAACTAGGGAGAGCTCAATACTTTTCGTCAATAGATCTAGCTAAAGGGTATCACCAAATTAAAGTTCACCCGAATGATATCTCTAAAACGGCTTTTGTAACTCCTCAGGGCCTCTATGAATACCTTAGAATGCCTTTTGGATTAAAAAACGCGCCGGCAACCTTTCAGAGGTTAATGAACGAGATACTCAGGGATTATATTAATAAATGTTGTGTCGTCTATTTAGATGATATTTTAATTTTTTCAACAAGCCTAACAGAACACATACAAGCTTTAAGATTAATATTCAAAAAACTTGCTGAGCACAACTTGAAAATACAATTCGATAAATGCTCATTTATGAAGAGGAACACAGAGTTCCTAGGTCATGTCCTGACAGCGGAGGGCATGAAACCTAATCCAAATAAGATTCAATGCATTCAGGCATACCCACTTCCTAAAACTGAAAAACAGTTAAAGGGCTTCCTAGGAGCTACAGGGTACTATAGGAAATTTGTTAAAGACTATTCCAAAATAGCTCACTCTATGGTTAAGTATTTAAAAAAAGACAGGAAGATCAACACCAATGACCCTGAATACATTCAAGCTTTTGAGACTCTTAAGCTTAACATTATGAGACACCCGATTTTAAAATTTCCAGACTTTAAAAAAACATTCACTCTTTATACTGATGCCAGTAATTATGCTATAGGGGCAGTATTAATGCAAGAGGGACAACCCGTATGCTACGCCTCAAGGACATTAAATGACCACGAAAAAAATTACTCCGTACCGATAAAGAGTTCCTTGCAATCGTTTGGTCAGTGACATATTATCGACCGTACTTATGGGGAAATAGATTTAAAATCATAACTGACCACTTACCTATTAAGTACCTAAACAAGAAGTACACAGGAAAAGAGTTCAGCCAGAGAAACCAACGGTGGCTACTCAAATTGCAAGAATACCAATTTGAGATCGAATACCTAAAAGGTAAGGAAAATAAAATTGCGGACTTTCTTAGCAGAATTCCCGAAAGTGACAACAAGGAAGATGAAAATAATCAAACAGTAAATGAGTTGACCGAGAATGAACAACAACGTAACGATGATTCCTCTGACAATGCAACGGTACATTCGGAAGACGAACAGCAACTGGACCACATACCTATATTAGAATCCATAGTCAATAAATATAAAACCCAACTCATACTAACCAATGATACTAACAGAGAAATAGACATTTTACACAATAGGAGAATTATTTATGTTGACATGACCAAAGATAAAGAATATTGGACAGACCTATTTAGAAGATTCATTAAACCTGGTACCATTGGAATATATACAGAATTAGATTACCACAAATTTAACAAGATACAGCAACTGTTAATAGAACTGTTTAGCAATAACAAACAAATAAAATTCATCAAAGCTACTATTAGAGCTAGAGAAATAAAAACCTTAGAAGATGTTCAGAAACAGATTTCGTTATACCATACAAAGGAAAGCTTACACAGTGGTATCGTAGAAACGTACCGTACTACCCCCATTTAGTTAAAGAAATAACCAGAATAATAAATAACTGTAAAACATGTCTCGAAACTAAATACGAAAGGAAACCAATAAAACCTAAATTTGAAGTTAGCGAAACACCTTCTAGACCAAATGAAATTCTTCACATGGATGTGTATTACTTTATGAAACAGTCATTTCTTACTCTGATAGACAAATTAACAAAGAAAGCATACGCTTACTACTTACCAAATAGAAACTGGACAAAGAAGATAGAAATCGTGGAAGAACATTTTTCAAAATTCGGTAAACCCACAAAAATAATAACAGACAACGAATTTAAAGCTGAAAACTTTAAAGATTATTTAAAGAAACAACAGGTAGAGTTACATCTAACAAAACCAAATACTCATACAGGTAATAGCGACATAGAAAGGTTTCATTCCACTTTGCAGGAAAAACTAGTAACAATGAAAAATTTAGACCTCACACTAATACAAAAAGTTCATAGAGCCGTAAAGAATTATAATGACAGGTATCACTCCACTATTAAAATGACACCAGATGAAGCAATGTATGCTGACATTGCAACATTAGTTAGACAAACACAAGTACAGAAAGAAAAGAAAATTCAGAAACTAAACAAGGATAGGTAACAATATAAAGAGACGAGAAAGGTAATCCCAGTTAAAAATTACAAGCGTAATTATTATAAGAACGAACCTAGGTATAGACTTAAGACTTTTAAGCGAGAACACCCTACTAACATTAAACGACCTCGTAAATTTGCAGATGACATTACTTTACGCAATAGTGACATTAACGATGACCAACCCACGAGCATCAGCAACGCTGACAGTAAATCCTATCACAACGAATAACGGATACACAGTTATTAACATGGGACAAACGGAAATAATCCAAGACACAAAAACCATACTCCACATTATCGATACAAAAGAAATAAGACAAACTGTTAAATCAATGGAAGATAGCATTTCAAAATTACAAGTAGGTAACGATCCCACTATTAGGAAAGAAATAGGGACCATTTACGCGAAAATAACAGCCTTAGAGCCAAGAAAAACTAGAAAACAGAAAAGATGTTAACAGCAATAGAGATTAGGGACACTGATCTAGATCTTTATAGATTAAAGAATGTTAAAACAGGACTGTTAAAATACGACGAAGACAGACTAATACTGGCAATCAAAATTCCACACAATTACAAACTGATAGATTTTAAACTAATGACATCAATGCCTACATCAAGTTATCTGGAAGTTATATTAGAAGACGAATATTTTGTAGAAATAAATCAAACAAAGTACAAAATGCAAAGTGATAAAGTTGAATATGTAAACGAACTTTTACCAATAAATAATTGTATATCAAATAATAATTGTAAACTAAAGAAAAATGAAGTTGTCGAAATTAAAAGATTAGATGATTATACTATAATTTGTAAAAATATGAAAAATGAAGAATTGCTAAACCAATGTGACGATAGAAAAATAAAATTAAAAGGAAACTTTTTAATAACAATTACCAATTGTAGTATCAAAATTTTAAATCAAACATTTAGTAACAATAATATTAAATTTCTTGATAGATTCTTTTACAACGAAGATGTAAGATATAATTTTACTAAACAACCTAAATTTGAAGAAATTGTATTAAAAAGCAGAAATAATTTAGAACATATCAATATACTTAAGTTTCATAAAAATGTTAACTATATTGCTAGCTCAACAATCGCGATAATTTTTATCATATTAATAATAATCCTATCAAGACAAAATAGGAAACTTAAAGTTTCTATCAAAAATATAAGTAAAGAATTTCCTAAAATTCAGGAGAATTTTAAATTTAACGGGGGAGAAGTTACGTATCCGGTAACGCATACCAGACGATACCCGAATCTCTCCACAATATCAAGTTAATTCATATTTTATCTTTTCCACAATCCTATCTTTTGCACTCTCTGCACTTTTAACTTGCTTCGTCCGATGCACACGCGTCGAACGTAATGAAATTTGCCCACACAAAAAATGCTGAGCTAGCATTATAGAACCAATAAAAGGCACTGGCAAACATGCCAAGCTCAGTCTTTATCTTCAAACAGTGTATTAGGTAGTAGTCAAGAAGAAATAAAGTTATTTTTTTACCGCGAACCCGGTTTTAGAAATATCAGTTGCATAATATGACCCCCGCAGACGCCTAGTTTAGGAGTTATAGCCATTTTTGTGTTTTGAAATAGTTTTTTCTGGTGCATAATATGACCCCCGCAGACGCCTAGTTTAGGAGTTATAGCCATTTTTGTGTTTTGAAATAGTTTTTTCTGGTGCATAATATGACCCCCGCAGACGCCTAGCTTAGGAGTTATAGCCATTTTTGTGTTTTGAAATAGTTTTTTCTGGTGCATAATATGACCCCCGCAGGCGCCTAGTTTAGGAGTTATAGCCATTTTTGTGTTTTGAAATAGTTTTTTCTGGTGCATAATATGACCCCCGCAGACGCCTAGTTTAGGAGTTATAGCCATTTTTGTGTTTTGAAATAGTTTTTTCTGGTGCATAATATGACCCCCGCAGACGCCTAGTTTAGGAGTTATAGCCATTTTTGTGTTTTGAAATAGCTTTTTCTGGTGCATAATATGACCCCCGCAGACGCCTAGTTTAGGAGTTATAGCCATTTTTGTGTTTTGAAATAGTTTTTTCTGGTGCATAATATGACCCCCGCAGACGCCTAGTTTAGGAGTTATAGCCATTTTTGTGTTTTGAAATAGTTTTTTCTGGTGCATAATATGACCCCCGCAGACGCCTAGTTTAGGAGTTATAGCCATTTTTGTGTTTTGAAATAGCTTTTTCTGGTGCATAATATGACCCCCGCAGACGCCTAGTTTAGGAGTTATAGCCATTTTTGTGTTTTGAAATAGTTTTTTCTGGTGCATAATATGACCCCCGCAGACGCCTAGTTTAGGAGTTATAGCCATTTTTGTGTTTTGAAATAGTTTTTTCTGGTGCATAATATGACCCCCGCAGACGCCTAGCTTAGGAGTTATAGCCATTTTTGTGTTTTGAAATAGTTTTTTCTGGTGCATAATATGACCCCCGCAGGCGCCTAGTTTAGGAGTTATAGCCATTTTTGTGTTTTGAAATAGTTTTTTCTGGTGCATAATATGACCCCCGCAGACGCCTAGTTTAGGAGTTATAGCCATTTTTGTGTTTTGAAATAGTTTTTTCTGGTGCATAATATGACCCCCGCAGACGCCTAGTTTAGGAGTTATAGCCATTTTTGTGTTTTGAAATAGCTTTTTCTGGTGCATAATATGACCCCCGCAGACGCCTAGTTTAGGAGTTATAGCCATTTTTGTGTTTTGAAATAGTTTTTTCTGGTGCATAATATGACCCCCGCAGACGCCTAGTTTAGGAGTTATAGCCATTTTTGTGTTTTGAAATAGTTTTTTCTGGTGCATAATATGACCCCCGCAGACGCCTAGTTTAGGAGTTATAGCCATTTTTGTGTTTTGAAATAGCTTTTTCTGGTGCATAATATGACCCCCGCAGACGCCTAGTTTAGGAGTTATAGCCATTTTTGTGTTTTGAAATAGTTTTTTCTGGTGCATAATATGACCCCCGCAGACGCCTAGTTTAGGAGTTATAGCCATTTTTGTGTTTTGAAATAGTTTTTTCTGGTGCATAATATGACCCCCGCAGACGCCTAGTTTAGGAGTTATAGCCATTTTTGTGTTTTGAAATAGTTTTTTCTGGTGCATAATATGACCCCCGCAGGCGCCTAGTTTAGGAGTTATAGCCATTTTTGTGTTTTGAAATAGTTTTTTTCCGGTGCATAATATGACCCCCGCAGACGCCTAGTTTAGGAGTTATAGCCATTTTTGTGTTTTGAAATAGTTTTTTTCCGGTGCATAATATGACCACCGCAGACGCCTAGTTTAGGAGTTATAGCCATTTTTGTGTTTTGAAATAGTTTTTTCTGGTGCATAATATGACCCCCGCAGACGCCTAGTTTAGGAGTTATAACCATTTTTGTATTTTGAAATAGTTTTTCTGGTGCATAATATGACCCCCGCAGACGCCTAGTTTAGGAGTTATAGCCATTTTTGTATTTTGAAATAGTTCTTTCTGGTGCATAATATGACCCCCGCAGACGCCTAGTTTAGGAGTTATAGCCATTTTTGTATTTTGAAATAGTTTTTTCTGGTGCATAATATGACCCCCGCAGACGCCTAGTTTAGGAGTTATAGCCATTTTTGTGTTTTGAAATAGTTTTTTCTGGTGCATAATATGACCCCCGCAGACGCCTAGTTTAGGAGTTATAGAAATTCTTGTGTTTTGAAATAGTTTTTTTCCGGTGCATAATATGACCCCCGCAGACGCCTAGTTTAGGAGTTATAGCCATTTTTGTGTTTTGAAATAGCTTTTTCTGGTGCATAATATGACCCCCGCAGACGCCTAGTTTAGGAGTTATAGCCATTTTTGTGTTTTGAAATAGTTTTTCTGGTGCATAATATGACCCCCGCAGACGCCTAGTTTAGGAGTTATAGCCATTTTTGTATTTTGAAATAGTTTTTTCTGGTGCATAATATGACCCCCGCAGACGCCTAGTTTAGGAGTTATAGCCATTTTTGTGTTTTGAAATAGTTTTTTTCCGGTGCATAATATGACCCCCGCAGACGCCTAGTTTAGGAGTTATAGCCATTTTTGTGTTTTGAAATAGTTTTTTCTGGTGCATAATATGACCCCTGCAGACGCCTAGTTTAGGAGTTATAGCCATTTTTGGGTTTTGAAATAGTTTTTTTCCGGTGCATAATGTGACCCCCGCAGACGCCTAGTTTAGGAGTTCTAGCCATTTTTGTGTTTTGAAATAGTTTTTTCTGGTGCATAATATGACCCCCGCAGACGCCTAGTTTAGGAGTTATAGCCATTTTTGTGTTTTGAAATAGTTTTTTCTGGTGCATAATATGACCCCCGCAGACGCCTAGTTTAGGAGTTATAGCCATTTTTGTGTTTTGAAATAGTTTTTTTCTGGTGCATAATATGACCCCCGCAGACGCCTAGTTTAGGAGTTATAGCCATTTTTGTATTTTGAAATAGTTTTTTCTGGTGCATAATATGACCCCCGCAGACGCCTAGTTTAGGAGTTACAGCCATTTTTGTGTTTTGAAATAGTTTTTTTCTGGTGCATAATATGACCCCCGCAGACGCCTAGTTTAGGAGTTATAGCCATTTTTGTGTTTTGAAATAGTTTTTTTCTGGTGCATAATATGACCCCCGCAGACGCCTAGTTTAGGAGTTATAGCCATTTTTGTGTTTTGAAATAGTTTTTTCTGGAGCATAATATGACCCCCGCAGACGCCTAGTTTAGGAGTTATAGCCATTTTTGTGTTTTGAAATAGTTTTTTTCTGGTGCATAATATGACCCCCGCAGACGCCTAGTTTAGGAGTTATAGCCATTTTTGTGTTTTGAAATAGTTTTTTTCTGGTACATAATATGACCCCCTCAGACGCCTAGTTTAGGAGTTATAGCCATTTTTGTGTTTTGAAATAGTTTTTTCTGGTGCATAATATGACCCCCGCAGACGCCTAGTTTAGGAGTTATAGCCATTTTTGTGTTTTGAAATAGTTTTTTTCTGGTGCATAATATGACCCCCGCAGACGCCTAGTTTAGGAGTTATAGCCATTTTTGTATTTTGAAATAGTTTTTTCTGGTGCATAATATGACCCCCGCAGACGCCTAGTTTAGGAGTTATAGCCATTTTTGTGTTTTGAAATAGTTTTTTCTGGTGCATAATATGACCCCCGCAGGCGCCTAGTTTAGGAGTTATAGCCATTTTTGTGTTTTGAAATAGTTTTTTCCGGTGCATAATATGACCCCGCAGACGCCTAGTTTAGGAGTTATAGCCATTTTTGTGTTTTGAAATAGTTTTTTCTGGTGCATAATATGACCCCCGCAGACGCCTAGTTTAGGAGTTATAGCCATTTTTGTGTTTTGAAATAGTTTTTTCTGGTGCATAATATGACCCCCGCAGACGCCTAGTTTAGGAGTTATAGCCATTTTTGTGTTTTGAAATAGTTTTTTTCCGGTGCATAATATGACCCCCGCAGACGCCTAGTTTAGGAGTTATAGCCATTTTTGTGTTTTGAAATAGTTTTTTCTGGTGCATAATATGACCCCCGCAGACGCCTAGTTTAGGAGTTATAGCCATTTTTGTGTTTTGAAATAGTTTTTTCTGGTGCATAATATGACCCCCGCAGGCGCCTAGTTTAGGAGTTATAGCCATTTTTGTGTTTTGAAATAGTTTTTTCTGGTGCATAATATGACCCCCGCAGACGCCTAGTTTAGGAGTTATAGCCATTTTTGTGTTTTGAAATAGTTTTTTTCTGGTGCATAATATGACCCCCGCAGACGCCTAGTTTAGGAGTTATAGCCATTTTTGTATTTTGAAATAGTTTTTTCTGGTGCATAATATGACCCCCGCAGACGCCTAGTTTAGGAGTTATAGCCATTTTTGTCTTTTTAAATTGTTTTTTCTGGTGCATAATATGACCCCCGCAGACGCCTAGTTTAGGAGTTATAGCCATTTTTGTATTTTGAAATAGTTTTTTCTGGTGCATAATATGACCCCCGCAGACGCCTAGTTTAGGAGTTATAGCCATTTTTGTGTTTTGAAATAGTTTTTTTCTGGTGCATAATATGACCCCCGCAGACCCCTAGTTTAGGAGTTATAGCCATTTTTGTGTTTTGAAATAGTTTTTTTCCGGTGCATAATATGACCCCCGCAGACGCCTAGTTTAGGAGTTATAGCCATTTTTGTGTTTTGAAATAGTTTTTTTCTGCTGCATAATATGACCCCCGCAGACGCCTAGTTTAGGAGTTATATCCATTTTTGTGTTTTGAAATAGTTTTTTCTGGTGCATAATATGACCCCCGCAGACGCCTAGTTTAGGAGTTATAGCCATTTTTGTGTTTTGAAATAGTTTTTTTCCGGTGCATAATATGACCCCCGCAGACGCCTAGTTTAGGAGTTATAGCCATTTTTGGGTTTTGAAATAGTTTTTTCTGGTGCATAATATGACCCCCGCAGACGCCTAGTTTAGGAGTTATAGCCATTTTTGTGTTTTGAAATAGCTTTTTCTGGTGCATAATATGACCCCCGCAGACGCCTAGTTTAGGAGTTATAGCCATTTTTGTGTTTTGAAATAGCTTTTTTCCGGTGCATAATATGACCCCCGCAGACGCCTAGTTTAGGAGTTATAGCCATTTTTGTATTTTGAAATAGTTTTTTCTGGTGCATAATATGACCCCCGCAGACGCCTAGTTTAGGAGTTATAGCCATTTTTGTGTTTTGAAATAGTTTTTTCTGGTGCATAATATGACCCCCGCAGACGCCTAGTTTAGGAGTTATAGCCATTTTTGTGTTTTGAAATAGTTTTTTTCCGGTGCATAATATGACCCCCGCAGCCGCCTAGTTTAGGAGTTATAGCCATTTTTGTGTTTTGAAATAGTTTTTTCTGGTGCATAATATGACCCCCGCAGACGCCTAGTTTAGGAGTTATAGCCATTTTTGTATTTTGAAATAGTTTTTTCTGGTGCATAATATGACCCCCGCAGACGCCTAGTTTAGGAGTTATAGCCATTTTTGTATTTTGAAATAGTTTTTTCTGGTGCATAATATGACCCCCGCAGACGCCTAGTTTAGGAGTTATAGCCATTTTTGTGTTTTGAAATATTTTTTTCTGGTGCATGATATGACCCCCGCAGACGCCTAGTTTAGGAGTTATAGCCATTTTTGTGTTTTGAAATAGTTTTTTTCCGGTACATAATATCACCCCCGCAGACGCCTAGTTTAGGAGTTATAGCCATTTTTGTGTTTTGAAATAGTTTTTTCTGCTGCATAATATGACCCCCGCAGACGCCTAGTTTAGGAGTTATAGCCATTTTTGTGTTTTGAAATAGCTTTTTCTGGTGCATAATATGACCCCCGCAGACGCCTAGTTTAGGAGTTATAGCCATTTTTGTGTTTTGAAATAGCTTTTTCTGGTGCATAATATGACCCCCGCAGACGCCTAGTTTAGGAGTTATAGCCATTTTTGTGTTTTGAAATAGTTTTTTTCCGGTGCATAATATGACCCCCGCAGACGCCTAGTTTAGGAGTTATAGCCATTTTTGTGTTTTGAAATAGTTTTTTTCTGGTGCATAATATGACCCCCGCAGACGCCTAGTTTAGGAGTTATAGCCATTTTTGTGTTTTGAAATAGTTTTTTTCCGGTGCATAATATGACCCCCGCAGACGCCTAGTTTAGGAGTTATAGCCATTTTTGTGTTTTGAAATAGTTTTTTCTGGTGCATAATATGACCCCCGCAGACGCCTAGTTTAGGAGTTATAGCCATTTTTGTGTTTTGAAATAGTTTTTTCTGGTGCATAATATGACCCCCGCAGACGCCTAGTTTAGGAGTTATAGCCATTTTTGTGTTTTGAAATAGTTTTTTCTGGTGCATAATATGACAACCGCAGACGCCTAGTTTAGGAGTTATAGCCATTTTTGTATTTTGAAATTGTTTTTTCTTTTGCATAATATGACCCCCGCAGACGCCTAGTTTAGGAGTTATAGCCATTTTTGTGTTTTGAAATAGTTTTTTTCTGGTGCATAATATGACCCCCGCAGACGCCTAGTTTAGGAGTTATAGCCATTTTTGTGTTTTGAAATAGTTTTTTTCTGGTGCATAATATGACCCCCGCAGCCGCCTAGTTTAGGAGTTATAGGCATTTTTGTGTTTTGAAATAGTTTTTTCTGGTGCATAATATGACCCCCGCAGACGCCTAGTTTAGGAGTTATAGCCATTTTTGTATTTTGAAATAGTTTTTTCTGGTGCATAATATGACCCCCGCAGACGCCTAGTTTAGGAGTTATAGCCATTTTTGTATTTTGAAATAGTTTTTTCTGGTGCATAATATGACCCCCGCAGACGCCTAGTTTAGGAGTTATAGCCATTTTTGTGTTTTGAAATAGTTTTTTCTGGTGCATAATATGACCCCCGCAGACGCCTAGTTTAGGAGTTATAGCCATTTTTGTGTTTTGAAATAGTTTTTTTCCGGTGCATAATATGACCCCCGCAGACGCCTAGTTTAGGAGTTATAGCCATTTTTGTGTTTTGAAATAGTTTTTTCTGGTGCATAATATGACCCCCGCAGACGCCTAGTTTAGGAGTTATAGCCATTTTTGTGTTTTGAAATAGTTTTTTCTGGTGCATAATCTGACCCCCGCAGACGCCTAGTTTAGGAATTATAGCCATTTTTGTGTTTTGAAATAGTTTTTTCTGGTGCATAATATGACCCCCGCAGACGCCTAGTTTAGGAGTTATAGCCATTTTTGTGTTTTGAAATAGTTTTTTCTGGTGCATAATATGACCCCCGCAGACGCCTAGTTTAGGAGTTATAGCCATTTTTGTGTTTTGAAATAGTTTTTTTCTGGTGCATAATATGACCCCCGCAGACGCCTAGTTTAGGAGTTATAGCCATTTTTGTGTTTTGAAATAGTTTTTTCTGGTGCATAATATGACCCCCGCAGACGCCTAGTTTAGGAGTTATAGCCATTTTTGTATTTTGAAATAGTTTTTTCTGGTGCATAATATGACCCCCGCAGACGCCTAGTTTAGGAGTTATAGCCATTTTTGTGTTTTGAAATAGTTTTTTTCCGGTGCATAATATGACTCCCGCAGACGCCTAGTTTAGGAGTTATAGCCATTTTTGTGTTTTGAAATAGTTTTTTCTGGTGCATAATATGACCCCCGCAGACGCCTAGTTTAGGAGTTATAGCCATTTTTGTGTTTTGAAATAGTTTTTTCTGGTGCATAATATGACCCCCGCAGGCGCCTAGTTTAGGAGTTATAGCCATTTTTGTGTTTTGAAATAGTTTTTTTCTGGTGCATAATATGACCCCCGCAGACGCCTAGTTTAGGAGTTATAGCCATTTTTGTATTTTGAAATAGTTTTTTCTGGTGCATAATATGACCCCCGCAGACGCCTAGTTTAGGAGTTATAGCCATTTTTGTGTTTTGAAATAGTTTTTTTCTGGAGCATAATATGACCCCCGCAGACGCCTAGTTTAGGAGTTATAGCCATTTGTGTGTTTTGAAATAGTTTTTTCTGGTGCATAATATGACCCCCCCAGACCTAGTTTAGGAGTTATAGCCATTTTTGTGTTTTTAAATAGTTTTTTCTGGTGCATAATATGACCCCCGCAGACGCCTAGCTTAGGAGTTATAGCCATTTTTGTGTTTTGAAATAGTTTTTTTCTGGTGCATAATATGACCCCCGCAAACGCCTAGTTTAGGAGTTATAGCCATTTTTGTATTTTGAAATAGTTTTTTCTGGTGCATAAAATGACCCCCGCAGACGCCTAGTTTAGGAGTTATAGCCATTTTTGTGTTTTGAAATAGTTTTTTCTGGTGCATAATATGACCCCCGCAGACGCCTAGTTTAGGAGTTATACCCATTTTTGTGTTTTGAAATAGTTTTTTTCTGGTGCATAATATGACCCCCGCAGACGCCTAGTTTAGGAGTTATAGCCATTTTTGTGTTTTGAAATAGTTTTTTTCCAGTGCATAATATGACCCCCGCAGACGCCTAGTTTAGGAATTATAGCCATTTTTGTATTTTGAAATAGTTTTTTCTGGTGCATAATATGACCCCCGCAGACGCCTAGTTTAGGAGTTATAGCCATTTTTGTGTTTTGAAATAGTTTTTTTCTGGTGCATAATATGACCCCCGCAGACGCCTAGTTTAGGAGTTATAGCCATTTTTGTATTTTGAAATAGTTTTTTCTGGTGCATAAAATGACCCCCGCAGACGCCTAGTTTGTGTTTTGAAATAGCTTTTTCTGGTGCATAATATGACCCCCGCAGACGCCTAGTTTAGGAGTTGTAGCCATTTTTGTGTTTTGAAATAGTTTTTTTCCGGTGCATAATATGACCCCCGCAGACGCCTAGTTTAGGAGTTATAGCCATTTTTGTATTTTGAAATAGTTTTTTCTGGTGCATAATATGACCCCCGCAGACGCCTAGTTTAGGAGTTATAGCCATTTTTGTGTTTTGAAATAGTTTTTTTCCGGTGCATAATATGACCCCCGCAGACGCCTAGTTTAGGAGTTATAGCCATTTTTGTGTTTTGAAATAGTTTTTTCTGGTGCATAATATGACCACCGCAGACGCCTAGTTTAGGAGTTATAGCCATTTTTGTGTTTTGAAATAGTTTTTTCTGGTGCATAATATGACCCCCGCAGACGCCTAGTTTAGGAGTTATAGCCATTTTTGTGTTTTGAAATAGTTTTTTCTGGTGCATAATATGACCCCCGCAGACGCCTAGTTTAGGAGTTATAGCCATTTTTGTGTTTTGAAATAGCTTTTTCTGGTGCATAATATGACCCCCGCAGACGCCTAGTTTAGGAGTTATAGCCACTTTTGTGTTTTGAAATAGTTTTTTTCCGGTGCATAATATGACCCCCGCAGTCGCCTAGTTTAGGAGTTATAGCCATTTTTGTATTTTGAAATAGTTTTTTTCTGTTGCATAATATGACCCCCGCAGACGCCTAGTTTAGGAGTTATAGCCATTTTTGTGTTTTGAAATAGTTTTTTCTGGTGCATAATATGACCCCCGCAGACGCCTAGTTTAGGAGTTATAGCCATTTTTGTGTTTTGAAATAGTTTTTTTCTGGTGCATAATATGACCCCCGCAGACACCTAGTTTAGGAGTTATAGCCATTTTTGTGTTTTGAAATAGTTTTTTTCCGGTGCATAATATGACCCCCGCAGACGCCTAGTTTAGGAGTTATAGCCATTTTTGTGTTTTGAAATAGTTTTTTCTGGTGCATAATATGACCCCCGCAGACGCCTAGTTTAGGAGTTATAGCCATTTTTGTGTTTTGAAATAGTTTTTTCTGGTGCATAATATGACCCCCGCAGGCGCCTAGTTTAGGAGTTATAGCCATTTTTGTGTTTTGAAATAGTTTTTTTCTGGTGCATAATATGACCCCCGCAGACGCCTAGTTTAGGAGTTATAGCCATTTTTGTATTTTGAAATAGTTTTTTCTGGTGCATAATATGACCCCCGCAGACGCCTAGTTTAGGAGTTATAGCCATTTTTGTGTTTTGAAATAGTTTTTTTCTGGTGCATAATATGACCCCCGCAGACGCCTAGTTTAGGAGTTATAGCCATTTGTGTGTTTTGAAATAGTTTTTTCTGGTGCATAATATGACCCCCGCAGACGCCTAGTTTAGGAGTTATAGCCATTTTTGTGTTTTTAAATAGTTTTTTCTGGTGCATAATATGACCCCCGCAGACGCCTAGCTTAGGAGTTATAGCCATTTTTGTGTTTTGAAATAGTTTTTTTCTGGTGCATAATATGACCCCCGCAGACGCCTAGTTTAGGAGTTATAGCCATTTTTGTATTTTGAAATAGTTTTTTCTGGTGCATAAAATGACCCCCGCAGACGCCTAGTTTAGGAGTTATAGCCATTTTTGTGTTTTGAAATAGTTTTTTCTGGTGCATAATATGACCCCCGCAGACGCCTAGTTTAGGAGTTATAGCCATTTTTGTGTTTTGAAATAGTTTTTTTCTGGTGCATAATATGACCCCCGCAGACGCCTAGTTTAGGAGTTATAGCCATTTTTGTGTTTTGAAATAGTTTTTTTCCAGTGCATAATATGACCCCCGCAGACGCCTAGTTTAGGAGTTATAGCCATTTTTGTATTTTGAAATAGTTTTTTCTGGTGCATAATATGACCCCCGCAGACGCCTAGTTTAGGAGTTATAGCCATTTTTGTGTTTTGAAATAGTTTTTTTCTGGTGCATAATATGACCCCCGCAGACGCCTAGTTTAGGAGTTATAGCCATTTTTGTATTTTGAAATAGTTTTTTCTGGTGCATAAAATGACCCCCGCAGACGCCTAGTTTGTGTTTTGAAATAGCTTTTTCTGGTGCATAATATGACCCCCGCCGACGCCTAGTTTAGGAGTTGTAGCCATTTTTGTGTTTTGAAATAGTTTTTTTCCGGTGCATAATATGACCCCCGCAGACGCCTAGTTTAGGAGTTTTAGCCATTTTTGTATTTTGAAATAGTTTTTTCTGGTGCATAATATGACCCCCGCAGACGCCTAGTTTAGGAGTTATAGCCATTTTTGTATTTTGAAATAGTTTTTTCTGGTGCATAATATGACCCCCGCAGACGCCTAGTTTAGGAGTTATAGCCATTTTTGTGTTTTGAAATAGCTTTTTCTGGTGCATAATATGACCCCCGCAGACGCCTAGTTTAGGAGTTATAGCCATTTTTGTGTTTTGAAATAGTTTTTTCTGGTGCATAATATGACTCCCGCAGACGCCTAGTTTAGGAGTTATAGCCATTTTTGTATTTTGAAATAGTTTTTTCTGGTGCATAATATGACCCCCGCAGACGCCTAGTTTAGGAGTTATAGCCATTTTTGTGTTTTGAAATAGTTTTTTTCCGGTGCATAATATGACCCCCGCAGACGCCTAGCTTAGGAGTTATAGCCATTTTTGTGTTTTGAAATAGTTTTTTTCTGGTGCATAATATGACCCCCGCAGACGCCTAGTTTAGGAGTTATAGCCATTTTTGTGTTTTGCAATAGTTTTTTTCTGGTGCATAATATGACCCCCGCAGACGCCTAGTTTAGGAGTTATAGCCATTTTTGTGTTTTGAAATAGCTTTTTCTGGTGCATAATATGACCCCCGCAGACGCCTAGTTTAGGAGTTATAGCCATTTTTGTGTTTTGAAATAGTTTTTTCTGGTGCATAATATGACCCCCGCAGACGCCTAGTTTAGGAGTTATAGCCATTTTTGTGTTTTGAAATAGTTTTTTTCCGGTGCATAATATGACCCCCGCAGACGCCTAGTTTAGGAGTTATAGCCATTTTTGTATTTTGAAATAGTTTTTTCTGGTCCATAATATGACCCCCGCAGACGCCTAGTTTAGGAGTTATAGCCATTTTTGTATCTTGAAATAGTTTTTTTTCTGGTGCATAATATGACCCCCGCAGACGCCTAGTTTAGGAGTTATAGCCATTTTTGTGTTTTGAAATAGCTTTTTCTGGTGCATAATATGACCCCCGCAGACGCCTAGTTTAGGAGTTATAGCCATTTTTGTATTTTGAAATAGTTTTTTCTGGTGCATAATATGACCCCCGCAGACGCCTAGTTTAGGAGTTATAGCCATTTTTGTGTTTTGAAATAGCTTTTTCTGGTGCATAATATGACCCCCGCAGACGCCTAGTTTAGGAGTTATAGCCATTTTTGTGTTTTGAAATAGTTTTTTCTGGTGCATAATATGACCCCCGCAGACGCCTAGTTTAGGAGTTATAGCCATTTTTGTATTTTGAAATAGTTTTTTCTGGTGCATAATATGACCCCCGCAGACGCCTAGTTTAGGAGTTATAGCCATTTTTGTGTTTTGAAATAGTTTTTTTCCGGTGCATAATATGACCCCCGCAGACGCCTAGTTTAGGAGTTATAGCCATTTTTGTATTTTGAAATAGTTTTTTCTGGTGCATAAAATGACCCCCGCAGACGCCTAGTTTAGGAGTTATAGCCATTTTTGTGTTTTGAAATAGTTTTTTTCTGGTGCATAATATGACCCCCGCAGACGCCTAGTTTAGGAGTTATAGCCATTTTTGTGTTTTGAAATAGCTTTTTCTGGTGCATAATATGACCCCCGCAGACGCCTAGTTTAGGAGTTATAGCCATTTTTGTGTTTTGAAATAGTTTTTTCTGGTGCATAATATGACCCCCGCAGACGCCTAGTTTAGGAATTATAGCCATTTTTGTGTTTTGAAATAGTTTTTTTCCGGTGCATAATATGACCCCCGCAGACGCCTAGTTTAGGAGTTATAGCCATTTTTGTATTTTGAAATAGTTTTTTCTGGTGCATAATATGACCCCCGCAGACGCCTAGTTTAGGAGTTATAGCCATTTTTGTATCTTGAAATAGTTTTTTTCTGGTGCATAATATGACCCCGCAGACGCCTAGTTTAGGAGTTATAGCCATTTTTGTGTTTTGAAATAGCTTTTTCTGGTGCATAATATGACCCCCGCAGACGCCTAGTTTAGGAGTTATAGCCATTTTTGTATTTTGAAATAGTTTTTTCTGGTGCATAATATGACCCCCGCAGACGCCTAGTTTAGGAGTTATAGCCATTTTTGTGTTTTGAAATAGCTTTTTCTGGTGCATAATATGACCCCCGCAGACGCCTAGTTTAGGAGTTATAGCCATTTTTGTGTTTTGAAATAGTTTTTTCTGGTGCATAATATGACCCCCGCAGACGCCTAGTTTAGGAGTTATAGCCATTTTTGTATTTTGAAATAGTTTTTTCTGGTGCATAATATGACCCCCGCAGACGCCTAGTTTAGGAGTTATAGCCATTTTTGTGTTTTGAAATAGCTTTTTCTGGTGCATAATATGACCCCCGCAGACGCCTAGTTTAGGAGTTATAGCCATTTTTGTGTTTTGAAATAGTTTTTTCTGGTGCATAATATGACCCCCGCAGACGCCTAGTTTAGGAGTTATAGCCATTTTTGTATTTTGAAATAGTTTTTTTCTGGTGCATAATATGACCCCCGCAGACGCCTAGTTTAGGAGTTATAGCCATTTTTGTATTTTGAAATAGTTTTTTCTGGTGCATAATATGACCCCCGCAGACGCCTAGTTTAGGAGTTATAGCCATTTTTGTGTTTTGGAATAGCTTTTTCTGGTGCATAATATGACCCCCGCAGACGCCTAGTTTAGGAGTTATAGCCATTTTTGTGTTTTGAAATAGTTTTTTTCTGGTGCATAATATGACCCCCGCAGACGCCTAGTTTAGGAGTTATAGCCATTTTTGTGTTTTGAAATAGCTTTTTCTGGTGCATAATATGACCCCCGCAGACGCCTAGTTTAGGAGTTATAACCATTTTTGTGTTTTGAAATAGTTTTTTCTGGTGCATAATATGACCCCCGCAGACGCCTAGTTTAGGAGTTATAGCCATTTTTGTGTTTTGAAATAGTTTTTTCTGGTGCATAATATGACCCCCGCAGACGCCTAGTTTAGGAGTTATAGCCATTTTTGTATTTTGAAATAGTTTTTTTCTGGTGCATAATATGACCCACGCAGACGCCTAGTTTAGGAGTTATAGCCATTTTTGTATTTTGAAATAGTTTTTTCTGGTGCATAATATGACCCCCGCAGACGCCTAGTTTAGGAGTTATAGCCATTTTTGTGTTTTGGAATAGCTTTTTCTGGTGCATAATATGACCCCCGCAGACGCCTAGTTTAGGAGTTATAGCCATTTTTGTGTTTTGAAATAGTTTTTTTCTGGTGCATAATATGACCCCCGCAGACGCCTAGTTTAGGAGTTATAGCCATTTTTGTGTTTTGAAATAGCTTTTTTCTGGTGCATAATATGACCCCCGCAGACGCCTAGTTTAGGAGTTATAGCCATTTTTGTGTTTTGGAATAGTTTTTTCTGGTGCATAATATGACCCCCGCAGACGCCTAGTTTAGGAGTTATAGCCATTTTTGTGTTTTGAAATAGTTTTTTCCGGTGCATAATGTGACCCCCGCAGACGCCTAGTGTAGGAGTTCTAGCCATTTTTGTGTTTTGAAATAGTTTTTTTCTGGTGCAAAATATGACCCCCGCAGACGCCTAGTTTAGGAGTTATAGCCATTTTTGTGTTTTGAAATAGTTTTTTCTGGTGCATAATATGACCCCTGCAGATGCCTAGTTTAGGAGTTATAGCCATTTTTGTGTTTTGAAATAGTTTTTTTCCGGTGCATAATGTGACCCCCGCAGACGCCTAGTTTAGGAGTTATAGCCATTTTTGTGTTTTGAAATAGCTTTTTTCTGGTGCATAATATGACCCCCGCAGACGCCTAGTTTAGGAGTTATAGCCATTTTTGTATTTTGAAATAGTTTTTTCTGGTGCATAAAATGACCCCCGCAGACGCCTAGTTTAGGAGTTATAGCCATTTTTGTGTTTTGAAATAGTTTTTTCTGGTGCATAATATGACCCCCGCAGACGCCTAGTTTAGGAGTTATAGCCATTTTTGTGTTTTGAAATAGTTTTTTTCTGGTGCATAATATGACCCCCGCAGACGCCCTAGTTTAGGAGTTATAGCCATTTTTGTGTTTTGAAATAGTTTTTTTCCAGTGCATAATATGACCCCCGCAGACGCCTAGTTTAGGATTTATAGCCATTTTTGTGTTTTGAAATAGTTTTTTCTGGTGCATAATATGACCCCCGCAGACGCCTAGTTTAGGAGTTATAGCCATTTTTGTGTTTTGAAATAGTTTTTTCTGGTGCATAATATGACCCCCGCAGACGCCTAGTTTAGGAGTTATAGCCATTTTTGTGTTTTGAAATAGTTTTTTCTGGTGCATAATATGACCCCCACAGACGCCTAGTTTAGGAGTTATAGCCATTTTTGTATTTTGAAATAGTTTTTTCTGGTGCATAATATGACCCCCGCAGACGCCTAGTTTAGGAGTTATAGCCATTTTTGTGTTTTGAAATAGTTTTTTTCTGGTGCATAATATGACCCCCGCAGACGCCTAGTTTAGGAGTTATAGCCATTTTTTGTGTTTTGAAATAGTTTTTTTCTGTTGCATAATATGACCCCCGCAGACGCCTAGTTTAGGAGTTTTAGCCATTTTTGTATTTTGAAATAGTTTTTTCTGGTGCATAATATGACCCCCGCAGACGCCTAGTTTAGGAGTTATAGCCATTTTTGTGTTTTGAAATAGTTTTTTCTGGTGCATAATATGACCCCCGCAGACGCCTAGTTTAGGAGTTGTAGCCATTTTTGTGTTTTGAAATAGTTTTTTCTGGTGCATAATATGACCCCCGCAGACGCCTAGTTTAGGAGTTATAGCCATTTTTGTGTTTTGAAATAGTTTTTTTCTGGTGCATAATATGACCCCCACAGAC
>CAWYQB010000367.1:0-23929 GCA_963966105.1 Volucella zonaria
TTCTGGTGCATAATATGACCCCCGCAGACGCCTAGTTTAGGAGTTATAGCCATTTTTGTGTTTTGAAATAGTTTTTTTCCGGTGCATAATATGACCCCCGCAGACGCCTAGTTTAGGAGTTATCGCCATTTTTGTGTTTTGAAATAGTTTTTTTCCGGTGCATAATATGACCCCCGCAGACGCCTAGTTTAGGAGTTATAGCCATTTTCGTGTTTTGAAATAGTTTTTTCTGGTGCATAATATGATCCCCGCAGACGCCTAGTTTAGGAGTTATAGCCATTTTTGTGTTTTGAAAAAGTTTTTTTCTGGTGCATAATATGACCCCCGCAGACGCCTAGCTTCGGAGTTATAGCCATTTTTGTGTTTTGAAATAGTTTTTTCTGGTGCATAATATGACCCCCGCAGGCGCCTAGTTTAGGAGTTATAGCCATTTTTGTGTTTTGAAATAGCTTTTCTGGTGCATAATATGACCCCCGCAGACGCCTAGTTTAGGAGTTATAGCCATTTTTGTGTTTTGAAATAGTTTTTTCTGGTGCATAATATGACCCCCGCAGACGCCTAGTTTAGGAGTTATAGCCATTTTTGTGTTTTGAAATAGTTTTTTTCTGTTGCATAATATGACCCCTGCAGACGCCTAGTTTAGGAGTTATAGCCATTTTTGTATTTTGAAATAGTTTTTTCTGGTGCATAATATGACCCCTGCAGACGCCTAGTTTAGGAGTTATAGCCATTTTTGTGTTTTGAAATAGTTTTTTTCCGGTGCATAATGTGACCCCCCGCAGACGCCTAGTTTAGGAGTTCTTGCCATTTTTGTGTTTTGAAATAGTTTTTTCTGGTGCATAATATGACCCCTGCAGACGCCTAGTTTAGGAGTTATAGCCATTTTTGTATTTTGAAATAGTTTTTTCTGGTGCATAATATGACCCCCGCAGACGCCTAGTTTAGGAGTTATAGCCATTTTTGTGTTTTGAAATAGTTTTTTCTGGTGCATAATATGACCCCCGCAGACGCCTAGTTTAGGAGTTATAGCCATTTTTGTGTTTTGAAATAGTTTTTTTCTGGTGCATAATATGACCCCCGCAGACGCCTAGTTTAGGAGTTATAGCCATTTTTGTGTTTTGAAATAGTTTTTTCTGGTGCATAATATGACCCCCGCATACGCCTAGTTTAGGAGTTATAGCCATTTTTGTGTTTTGAAATAGTTTTTTTCTGGTGCATAATATGACCCCCGCAGACGCCTAGTTTAGGAGTTATAGCCATTTTTGTGTTTTGAAATAGTTTTTTTCCGGTGCATAATATGACCCCCGCAGACGCCTAGTTTAGGAGTTATAGCCATTTTTGTGTTTTGAAATAGTTTTTTCTGGTGCATAATATGACCCCTGCAGACGCCTAGTTTAGGAGTTATAGCCATTTTTGTGTTTTGAAATAGTTTTTTTCCGGTGCATAATGTGACCCCCGCAGACGCCTAGTTTAGGAGTTCTAGCCATTTTTGTGTTTTGAAATAGTTTTTTTCCGGTGCATAATATGACCCCCGCAGACGCCTAGTTTAGGAGTTATAGCCATTTTTGTGTTTTGAAATAGTTTTTTCTGGTGCATAATATGACCCCTGCAGACGCCTAGTTTAGGAGTTATAGCCATTTTTGTGTTTTGAAATAGTTTTTTTCCGGTGCATAATGTGACCCCCGCAGACGCCTAGTTTAGGAGTTATAGCCATTTTTGTGTTTTGAAATAGTTTTTTTCTGGTGCATAATATGACCCCCGCAGACGCCTAGTTTAGGATTTATAGCCATTTTTGTGTTTTGAAATAGTTTTTTTCCGGTGCATAATATGACCCCCGCAGACGCCTAGTTTAGGAGTTATCGCCATTTTTGTGTTTTGAAATAGTTTTTTTCCGGTGCATAATATGACCCCCGCAGACGCCTAGTTTAGGAGTTATAGCCATTTTCGTGTTTTGAAATAGTTTTTTCTGGTGCATAATATGATCCCCGCAGACGCCTAGTTTAGGAGTTATAGCCATTTTTGTGTTTTGAAAAAGTTTTTTTCTGGTGCATAATATGACCCCCGCAGACGCCTAGCTTCGGAGTTATAGCCATTTTTGTGTTTTGAAATAGTTTTTTCTGGTGCATAATATGACCCCCTCAGGCGCCTAGTTTAGGAGTTATAGCCATTTTTGTGTTTTGAAATAGCTTTTTCTGGTGCATAATATGACCCCCGCAGACGCCTAGTTTAGGAGTTATAGCCATTTTTGTGTTTTGAAATAGTTTTTTCTGGTGCATAATATGACCCCCGCAGACGCCTAGTTTAGGAGTTATAGCCATTTTTGTGTTTTGAAATAGTTTTTTTCTGTTGCATAATATGACCCCTGCAGACGCCTAGTTTAGGAGTTATAGCCATTTTTGTATTTTGAAATAGTTTTTTCTGGTGCATAATATGACCCCTGCAGACGCCTAGTTTAGGAGTTATAGCCATTTTTGTGTTTTGAAATAGTTTTTTTCCGGTGCATAATGTGACCCCCGCAGACGCCTAGTTTAGGAGTTCTTGCCATTTTTGTGTTTTGAAATAGTTTTTTCTGGTGCATAATATGACCCCCGCAGACGCTTAGTTTAGGAGTTATAGCCATTTTTGTATTTTGAAATAGTTTTTTCTGGTGCATAATATGACCCCCGCAGACGCCTAGTTTAGGAGTTATAGCCATTTTTGTGTTTTGAAATAGTTTTTTCTGGTGCATAATATGACCCCCGCAGACGCCTAGTTTAGGAGTTATAGCCATTTTTGTGTTTTGAAATAGTTTTTTTCTGGTGCATAATATGACCCCCGCAGACGCCTAGTTTAGGAGTTATAGCCATTTTTGTGTTTTGAAATAGTTTTTTCTGGTGCATAATATGACCCCCGCATACGCCTAGTTTAGGAGTTATAGCCATTTTTGTGTTTTGAAATAGTTTTTTTCTGGTGCATAATATGACCCCCGCAGACGCCTAGTTTAGGAGTTATAGCCATTTTTGTGTTTTGAAATAGTTTTTTTCCGGTGCATAATATGACCCCCGCAGACGCCTAGTTTAGGAGTTATAGCCATTTTTGTGTTTTGAAATAGTTTTTTCTGGTGCATAATATGACCCCTGCAGACGCCTAGTTTAGGAGTTATAGCCATTTTTGTGTTTTGAAATAGTTTTTTTCCGGTGCATAATGTGACCCCCGCAGACGCCTAGTTTAGGAGTTCTAGCCATTTTTGTGTTTTGAAATAGTTTTTTTCCGGTGCATAATATGACCCCCGCAGACGCCTAGTTTAGGAGTTATAGCCATTTTTGTGTTTTGAAATAGTTTTTTCTGGTGCATAATATGACCCCTGCAGACGCCTAGTTTAGGAGTTATAGCCATTTTTGTGTTTTGAAATAGTTTTTTTCCGGTGCATAATGTGACCCCCGCAGACGCCTAGTTTAGGAGTTATAGCCATTTTTGTGTTTTGAAATAGTTTTTTTCTGGTGCATAATATGACCCCCGCAGACGCCTAGTTTAGGATTTATAGCCATTTTTGTGTTTTGAAATAGTTTTTTTCCGGTGCATAATATGACCCCCGCAGACGCCTACTTTAGGAGTTATAGCCATTTTTGTGTTTTGAAATAGTTTTTTCTGCTGCATAATATGACCCCCGCAGACGCCTAGTTTAGGAGTTATAGCCATTTTTGTATTTTGAAAAAGTTTTTTCTGGTGCATAATATGACCCCCGCAGACGCCTAGTTTAGGAGTTATAGCCATTTTTGTATTTTGAAATAGTTTTTTCTGTTGCATAATATGACCCCCGCAGACGCCTAGTTTAGGAGTTATAGCCATTTTTGTGTTTTGAAATAGTTTTTTCTAGTGCATAATATGACCCCCGCAGACGCCTAGTTTAGGAGTTATAGCCATTTTTGTGTTTTGAAATAGTTTTTTCTGGTGCATAAAATGACCCCCGCAGACGCCTAGTTTAGGAGTTATAGCCATTTTTGTGTTTTGAAATAGTTTTTTTCCGGTGCATAATATGACCCCCGCAGACGCCTAGTTTAGGAGTTATAGCCATTTTTGTGTTTTGAAATAGTTTTTTTCCGGTGCATAATATGACCCCCGCAGACGCCTAGTTTAGGAGTTATAGCCATTTTTGTGATTTGAAATAGTTTTTTCTGGTGCATAATATGACCCCCGCAGACGCCTAGTTTAGGAGTTATAGCCATTTTTGTATTTTGAAATAGTTTTTTCTGGTGCATAATATGACCCCCGCAGACGCCTAGTTTAGGAGTTATAGCCATTTTTGTATTTTGAAATAGTTTTTTCTGGTGCATAATATGACCCCCGCAGACGCCTAGTTTAGGAGTTATAGCCATTTTTGTGTTTTGAAATAGTTTTTTCTGGTGCATAATATGACCCCCGCAGACGCCTAGTTTAGGAGTTATAGCCATTTTTGTGTTTTGAAATAGTTTTTTCTGGTGCATAATATGAACCCCGCAGACGCCTAGCTTAGGAGTTATAGCCATTTTTGTGTTTTGAAATAGTTTTTTCTGGTGCATAATATGACCCCCGCAGGCGCCTAGTTTAGGAGTTATAGCCATTTTTGTGTTTTGAAATAGTTTTTTCTTGTGCATAATATGACCCCCGCAGACGCCTAGTTTAGGAGTTATAGCCATTTTTGTGTTTTGAAATAGTTTTTTTCCGGTGCATAATATGACCCCCTCAGACGCCTAGTTTAGGAGTTATAGCCTTTTTTGTATTTTGAAATAGTTTTTTCTGGTGCATAATATGACCCCCGCAGACGCCTAGTTTAGGAGTTAAAGCCATTTTTGTGTTTTGAAATAGTTTTTTTCTGGTGCATAATATGACCCCCGCAGACGCCTAGTTTAGGAGTTATAGCCATTTTTGTGTTTTGAAATAGTTTTTTCTGGTGCATAAAATGACCCCCGCAGACGCCTAGTTTAGGAGTTATAGCCATTTTTGTGTTTTGAAATAGTTTTTTTCCGGTGCATAATATGACCCCCGCAGACGCCTAGTTTAGGAGTTATAGCCATTTTTGTGTTTTGAAATGGTTTTTTCTGGTGCATAATATGACCCCCGCAGACGCCTAGTTTAGGAGTTCTAGCCATTTTTGTGTTTTGAAATAGTTTTTTCTGGTGCATAATATGACCCCCGCAGACGCCTAGTTTAGGAGTTATAGCCATTTTTGTATTTTGAAATAGTTTTTTCTGGTGCATAATATGACCCCCGCAGGACCCCCGCAGACGCCTAGTTTAGGAGTTATAGCCATTTTTGTGTTTTGAAATAGTTTTTTTTGGTGCATAATATGACCCCCGCAGACGCCTAGTTTAGGAGTTATAGCCATTTTTGTATTTTGAAATAGTTTTTTCTGGTGCATAATATGACCCCCGCAGACGCCTAGTTTAGGAGTTATAGCCATTTTTGTGTTTTGAAATAGTTTTTTTCTGGTGTATAATATGACCCCCGCAGACGCCTAGTTTAGGAGTTATAGCCATTTTTGTGTTTTGAAATAGTTTTTTCTGGTGCATAATATGACCCCTGCAGACGCCTAGTTTAGGAGTTATAGCCATTTTTGTGTTTTGAAATAGTTTTTTTCCGGTGCATAATGTGACCCCCGCAGACGCCTAGTTTAGGAGTTCTAGCCATTTTTGTGTTTTGAAATAGTTTTTTCTGGTGCATGATATGACCCCCGCAGACGCCTAGTTTAGGAGTTATAGCCATTTTGTGTTTTGAAATAGTTTTTTTCTGGTGCATAATATGACCCCCGCAGACGCCTAGTTTAGGAGTTATAGCCATTTTTGTGTTTTGAAATAGTTTTTTTCCGGTGCATGATATGACCCCCGCAGACGCCTAGTTTAGGAGTTATAGCCATTTTTGTGTTTTGAAATAGTTTTTTCTGGTGCTTAATATGACCCCTGCAGACGCCTAGTTAGGAGTTATAGGCATTTTTGTGTTTTGAAATAGTTTTTTTCCGGTGCAAAATGTGACCCCCGCAGACGCCTAGTTTAGGAGTTCTAGCCATTTTTGTGTTTTGAAATAGCTTTTTCCAGTGCATAATATGACCCCCGCAGACGCCTAGTTTAGGAGTTATAGCCATTTTTGTGTTTTGAAATAGTTTTTTTCGGTGCATAATGTGACCCCCGCAGACGCCTAGTTTAGGAGTTATAGCCATTTTTGTGTTTGAAATAGTTTTTTTCTGGTGCATAATATGACCCCCGCAGACGCCTAGTTTAGGAGTTATAGCCATTTTTGTATTTGAAATAGTTTTTTCTGGTGCATAATATGACCCCCGCAGACGCCTAGTTTAGGAGTTATACCATTTTTGTATTTTGAAATAGTTTTTTCTGGTGCATAATATGACCCCCGCAGACGCCTAGTTTAGGAGTTATAGCCATTTTTGTGTTTTGAAATAGTTTTTTCTGGTGCATAATATGACCCCCGCAGACGCCTAGTTTAGGAGTTATAGCCATTTTTGTGTTTTGAAATAGTTTTTTCTGGTGCATAAAATGACCCCCGCAGACGCCTAGTTTAGGAGTTATAGCCATTTTTGTGCTTTGAAATAGTTTTTTTCCGGTGCACAATATGACCCCCGCAGACGCCTAGTTTAGGAGTTATAGCCATTTTTGTGTTTTGAAATAGTTTTTTCTGGTGCATAATATGACCCCGCAGACGCCTAGTTAGGAGTTATAGCCATTTTTGTGTTTTGAAATAGTTTTTTCTGGTGCATAATATGACCCCCGCAGACGCCTAGTTTAGGAGTTATAGCCATTTTTGTGTTTTGAAATAGTTTTTTCTGGTGCATAATATGACCCCCGCAGACGCTAGTTTAGGAGTTATAGCCATTTTTGTGTTTTGAAATAGTTTTTTCTTGTGCATAATATGACCCCCGCAGACGCCTAGCTTAGGAGTTATAGCCATTTTTGTGTTTTGAAATAGTTTTTTCTGGTGCATAATATGACCCCCGCAGACGCCTAGTTTAGGAGTTATAGCCATTTTTGTGTTTTGAAATAGTTTTTTCTGGTGCATAATATGACCCCCGCAGACGCCTAGTTTAGGAGTTATAGCCATTTTTGTGTTTTGAAATAGTTTTTTCTGGTGCATAATATGACCCCCGCAGACGCCTAGTTTAGGAGTTATAGCCATTTTGTGTTTTGAAATAGTTTTTTCTGGTGCATAATATGACCCCGCAGACGCCTAGTTTAGGAATTATAGCCATTTTTGTGTTTTGAAATAGTTTTTTTCTGGTGCATAATATTGACCCCCGCAGACAGCCTAGTTTAGGAGTTATAGCCATTTTTGTATTTTGAAATAGTTTTTTCTGGTGCATAATATGACCCCCGCAGACGCCTAGTTTAGGAGTTATAGCCATTTTTGTGTTTTGAAATAGTTTTTTCTGGTGCATAATATGACCCCCGCAGACGCCTAGTTTAGGAGTTATAGCCATTTTTGTATTTTGAAATAGTTTTTTCTGGTGCATAATATGACCCCCGCAGACGCCTAGTTTAGGAGTTATAGCCATTTTTGTGTTTTGAAATAGTTTTTTTTGGTGCATAATATGACCCCCGCAGACGCCTAGTTTAGGAGTTATAGCCATTTTTGTATTTTGAAATAGTTTTTTCTGGTGCATAATATGACCCCCGCAGACGCCTAGTTTAGGAGTTATAGCCATTTTTGTGTTTTGAAATAGTTTTTTTCTGGTGTATAATATGACCCCCGCAGACGCCTAGTTTAGGAGTTATAGCCATTTTTGTGTTTTGAAATAGTTTTTTCTGGTGCATAATATGACCCCTGCAGACGCCTAGTTTAGGAGTTATAGCCATTTTTGTGTTTTGAAATAGTTTTTTTCCGGTGCATAATGTGACCCCCGCAGACGCCTAGTTTAGGAGTTCTAGCCATTTTTGTGTTTTGAAATAGTTTTTTCTGGTGCATGATATGACCCCCGCAGACGCCTAGTTTAGGAGTTATAGCCATTTTTGTGTTTTGAAATAGTTTTTTTCTGGTGCATAATATGACCCCCGCAGACGCCTAGTTTAGGAGTTATAGCCATTTTTGTGTTTTGAAATAGTTTTTTTCCGGTGCATGATATGACCCCCGCAGACGCCTAGTTTAGGAGTTATAGCCATTTTTGTGTTTTGAAATAGTTTTTTCTGGTGCTTAATATGACCCCTGCAGACGCCTAGTTTAGGAGTTATAGGCATTTTTGTGTTTTGAAATAGTTTTTTTCCGGTGCAAAATGTGACCCCCGCAGACGCCTAGTTTAGGAGTTCTAGCCATTTTTGTGTTTTGAAATAGCTTTTTCCAGTGCATAATATGACCCCCGCAGACGCCTAGTTTAGGAGTTATAGCCATTTTTGTGTTTTGAAATAGTTTTTTTCCGGTGCATAATGTGACCCCCGCAGACGCCTAGTTTAGGAGTTATAGCCATTTTTGTGTTTTGAAATAGTTTTTTTCTGGTGCATAATATGACCCCCGCAGACGCCTAGTTTAGGAGTTATAGCCATTTTTGTATTTTGAAATAGTTTTTTCTGGTGCATAATATGACCCCCGCAGACGCCTAGTTTAGGAGTTATACCCATTTTTGTATTTTGAAATAGTTTTTTCTGGTGCATAATATGACCCCCGCAGACGCCTAGTTTAGGAGTTATAGCCATTTTTGTGTTTTGAAATAGTTTTTTCTGGTGCATAATATGACCCCCGCAGACGCCTAGTTTAGGAGTTATAGCCATTTTTGTGTTTTGAAATAGTTTTTTCTGGTGCATAAAATGACCCCCGCAGACGCCTAGTTTAGGAGTTATAGCCATTTTTGTGTTTTGAAATAGTTTTTTTCCGGTGCACAATATGACCCCCGCAGACGCCTAGTTTAGGAGTTATAGCCATTTTTGTGTTTTGAAATAGTTTTTTCTGGTGCATAATATGACCCCCGCAGACGCCTAGTTTAGGAGTTATAGCCATTTTTGTGTTTTGAAATAGTTTTTTCTGGTGCATAATATGACCCCCGCAGACGCCTAGTTTAGGAGTTATAGCCATTTTTGTGTTTTGAAATAGTTTTTTCTGGTGCATAATATGACCCCCGCAGACGCCTAGTTTAGGAGTTATAGCCATTTTTGTGTTTTGAAATAGTTTTTTCTTGTGCATAATATGACCCCCGCAGACGCCTAGCTTAGGAGTTATAGCCATTTTTGTGTTTTGAAATAGTTTTTTCTGGTGCATAATATGACCCCCGCAGACGCCTAGTTTAGGAGTTATAGCCATTTTTGTGTTTTGAAATAGTTTTTTCTGGTGCATAATATGACCCCCGCAGACGCCTAGTTTAGGAGTTATAGCCATTTTTGTGTTTTGAAATAGTTTTTTTCTGGTGCATAATATGACCCCCGCAGACGCCTAGTTTAGGAGTTATAGCCATTTTTGTGTTTTGAAATAGTTTTTTCTGGTGCATAATATGACCCCCGCAGACGCCTAGTTTAGGAATTATAGCCATTTTTGTGTTTTGAAATAGTTTTTTTCTGGTGCATAATATGACCCCCGCAGACGCCTAGTTTAGGAGTTATAGCCATTTTTGTATTTTGAAATAGTTTTTTCTGGTGCATAATATGACCCCCGCAGACGCCTAGTTTAGGAGTTATAGCCATTTTTGTGTTTTGAAATAGTTTTTTCTGGTGCATAATATGACCCCCGCAGACGCCTAGTTTAGGAGTTATAGCCATTTTTGTGTTTTGAAATAGTTTTTTCTGGTGCATAATATGACCCCCGCAGACGCCTAGTTTAGGAGTTATAGCCATTTTTGTGTTTTGAAATAGTTTTTTCTGGTGCATAATATGACCCCCGCAGACGCCTAGTTTAGGAGTTATAGCCATTTTTGTGTTTTGAAATAGTTTTTTCTGGTGCATAAAATGACCCCCGCAGACGCCTAGTTTAGGAGTTATAGCCATTTTTGTGTTTTGAAATAGTTTTTTTCCGGTGCACAATATGACCCCCGCAGACGCCTAGTTTAGGAGTTATAGCCATTTTTGTGTTTTGAAATAGTTTTTTCTGGTGCATAATATGACCCCCGCAGACGCCTAGTTTAGGAGTTATAGCCATTTTTGTGTTTTGAAATAGTTTTTTCTGGTGCATAATATGACCCCCGCAGACGCCTAGTTTAGGAGTTATAGCCATTTTTGTGTTTTGAAATAGTTTTTTCTGGTGCATAATATGACCCCCGCAGACGCCTAGTTTAGGAGTTATAGCCATTTTTGTGTTTTGAAATAGTTTTTTCTTGTGCATAATATGACCCCCGCAGACGCCTAGCTTAGGAGTTATAGCCATTTTTGTGTTTTGAAATAGTTTTTTCTGGTGCATAATATGACCCCCGCAGACGCCTAGTTTAGGAGTTATAGCCATTTTTGTGTTTTGAAATAGTTTTTTCTGGTGCATAATATGACCCCCGCAGACGCCTAGTTTAGGAGTTATAGCCATTTTTGTGTTTTGAAATAGTTTTTTTCTGGTGCATAATATGACCCCCGCAGACGCCTAGTTTAGGAGTTATAGCCATTTTTGAGTTTTGAAATAGTTTTTTCTGGTGCATAATATGACCCCCGCAGACGCCTAGTTTAGGAGTTATAGCCATTTTTGTGTTTTGAAATAGTTTTTTTCTGGTGCATAATATGACCCCCGCAGACGCCTAGTTTAGGAGTTATAGCCATTTTTGTATTTTGAAATAGTTTTTTCTGGTGCATAAAATGACCCCCGCAGACGCCTAGTTTAGGAGTTATAGCCATTTTTGTGTTTTGAAATAGTTTTTTTCCGGTGCATAATATGACCCCAGCAGACGCCTAGTTTAGGAGTTATAGCCATTTTTGTGTTTTGAAATAGTTTTTTTCTGGTGCATAATATGACCCCCGCAGACGCCTAGTTTAGGAGTTATAGCCATTTTTGTATTTTGAAATAGTTTTTTCTGGTGCATAAAATGACCCCCTCAGACGCCTAGTTTAGGAGTTATAGCCATTTTTGTATTTTGAAATAGTTTTTTCTGGTGCATAATATGACCCCCGCAGACGCCTAGTTTAGGAGTTATAGCCATTTTTGTGTTTTGAAATAGTTTTTTCTGGTGCATAATATGACCCCCGCAGACGCCTAGTTTAGGAGTTATAGCCATTTTTGTGTTTTGAAATAGTTTTTTCTGGTGCATAATATGACCCCCGCAGACGCATAGTTTAGGAGTTCTAGCCATTTTTGTGTTTTGAAATAATTTTTTCTGGTGCATAATATGACCCCCGCAGGCGCCTAGTTTAGGAGTTATAGCCGTTTTTGTGTTTTGAAATAGTTTTTTCTGGTGCATAATATGACCCCCGCAGACGCCTAGTTTAGGAGTTATAGCCATTTTTGTGTTTTGAAATAGTATTTTTCTGGTGCATAATATGACCCCCGCAGACGCCTAGTTTAGGAGTTATAGCCATTTTTGTGTTTTGAAATAGTTTTTTCTGGTGCATAATATGACCCCCGCAGACGCCTAGCTTAGGAGTTATAGCCATTTTTGTGTTTTGAAATAGTTTTTTTCTGGTGCATAATATGAGCCCCGCAGACGCCTAGTTTAGGAGTTATAGCCATTTTTGTATTTTGAAATAGTTTTTTCTGGTGCATAAAATGACCCCCGCAGACGCCTAGTTTAGGAGTTATAGCCATTTGTGTGTTTTGAAATAGTTTTTTTCCGGTGCATAATATGACCCCCGCAGACGCCTAGTTTAGGAGTTATAGCCATTTTTGTGTTTTGAAATAGTTTTTTCTGGTGCATAAAATGACCCCCGCAGACGCCTAGTTTAGGAGTTATAGCCATTTTTGTGTTTTGAAATAGTTTTTTTCTGGTGCATAATATGACCCCCGCAGACGCCTAGTTTAGGAGTTATAGCCATTTTTGTGTTTTGAAATAGTTTTTTTCCGGTGCATAATATGACCCCCGCAGACGCCTAGTTTAGGAGTTATAGCCATTTTTGTGTTTTGAAATAGTTTTTTCTGGTGCATAATATGACCCCCGCAGACGCCTAGTTTAGGAGTTATAGCCATTTTTGTGTTTTGAAATAGTTTTTTCTGGTGCATAATATGACCCCCGCAGACGCTTAGTTTAGGAGTTATAGCCATTTTTGTATTTTGAAATAGTTTTTTCTGGTGCATAATATGACCCCCGCAGACGCCTAGTTTAGGAGTTATAGCCATTTTTGTGTTTTGAAATTGTTTTTTCTGGTGCATAATATGACCCCCGCAGACGCCTAGTTTAGGAGTTATAGCCATTTTTGTGTTTTGAAATAGTTTTTTCTGGTGCATAATATGACCCCCGCAGACGCCTAGCTTAGGAGTTATAGCCATTTTTGTGTTTTGAAATAGTTTTTTTCTGGTGCATAATATGGCCCCCGCAGACGCCTAGTTTAGGAGTTATAGCCATTTTTGTATTTTGAAATAGTTTTTTCTGGTGCATAAAATGACCCCCGCAGACGCCTAGTTTAGGAGTTATAGCCATTTTTGTGTTTTGAAATAGTTTTTTTCCGGTGCATAATATGACCCCCGCAGACGCCTAGTTTAGGAGTTATAGCCATTTTTGTGTTTTGAAATAGTTTTTTCTGGTGCATAATATGACCGCCGCAGACGCCTAGTTTAGGAGTTATAGCCATTTTTGTGTTTTGAAATAGTTTTTTTCCGGTGCATAATGTGACCCCCGCAGACGCCTAGTTTAGGAGTTATAGCCATTTTTGTGTTTTGAAATAGTTTTTTCTGGTGCATAATATGACCCCCGCAGACGCCTAGTTTAGGAGTTATAGCCATTTTTGTGTTTTGAAATAGTTTTTTTCTGGTGCATAATATGACCCCCGCAGACGCCTAGTTTAGGAGTTATAGCCATTTTTGTATTTTGAAATAGTTTTTTCTGGTGCATAAAATGACCCCCGCAGACGCCTAGTTTAGGAGTTATAGCCATTTTTGTGTTTTGAAATAGTTTTTTTCCGGTGCATAATATGACCCCCGCAGACGCCTAGTTTAGGAGTTATAGCCATTTTTGTGTTTTGAAATAGTTTTTTCTGGTGCATAATATGACCCCCGCAGACGCCTAGTTTAGGAGTTATAGCCATTTTTGTGTTTTGAAATAGTTTTTTCTGGTGCATAATATGACCCCCGCAGACGCCTAGTTTAGGAGTTATAGCCATTTTTGTATTTTGAAATAGTTTTTTCTGGTGCATAATATGACCCCCGCAGACGCCTAGTTTAGGAGTTATAGCCATTTTTGTGTTTTGAAATAGTTTTTTCTGGTGCATAATATGACCCCCGCAGACGCCTAGTTTAGGAGTTATAGCCATTTTTGTGTTTTGAAATAGTTTTTTCTGGTGCATTATATGACCCCCGCAGACGCTTAGTTTAGGAATTATAGCCATTTTTGTGTTTTGAAATAGTTTTTTCTGGTGCATAATATGACCCCGCAGACGCCTAGTTTAGGAGTTATAGCCATTTTTGTATTTTGAAATAGTTTTTTCTGGTGCATAATATGACCCCCGCAGACGCCTAGTTTAGGAGTTATAGCCATTTTTGTGTTTTGAAATAGTTTTTTCTGGTGCATAATATGACCCCCGCAGACGCCTAGTTTAGGAGTTATAGCCATTTTTGTGTTTTGAAATAGTTTTTTCTGGTGCATTATATGACCCCCGCAGACGCTTAGTCTAGGAATTATAGCCATTTTTGTGTTTTGAAATAGTTTTTTCTGGTGCATAATATGACCCCGCAGACGCCTAGTTTAGGAGTTATAGCCATTTTTGTATTTTGAAATAGTTTTTTCTGGTGCATAATATGACCCCCGCAGACGCCCAGTTTAGGAGTTATAGCCATTTTTGTGTTTTGAAATAGTTTTTTCTGGTGCATAATATGACCTCCGCAGACGCCTAGCTTAGGAGTTATAGCCATTTTTGTGTTTTGAAATAGTTTTTTTCTGGTGCATAATATGACTCCCGCAGACGCCTAGTTTAGGAGTTATAGCCATTTTTGTATTTTGAAATAGTTTTTTCTGGTGCATAAAATGACCCCCGCAGACGCCTAGTTTAGGAGTTATAGCCATTTTTGTGTTTTGAAATAGTTTTTTTCCGGTGCATAATATGACCCCCGCAGACGCCTAGTTTAGGAGTTATAGCCATTTTTGTGTTTTGAAATAGTTTTTTCTGGTGCATAATATGACCCCCGCAGACGCCTAGTTTAGGAGTTATAGCCATTTTTGTGTTTTGAAATAGTTTTTTCTGGTGCATAATATGACCCCCGCAGACGCCTAGTTTAGGAGTTATAGCCATTTTTGTATTTTGAAATAGTTTTTTTCTGGTGCATAATATGACCCCCGCAGACGCCTAGTTTAGGAGTTATCGCCATTTTTGTGTTTTGAAATAGTTTTTTTCTGGTGCATAATATGACCCCCGCAGACGCCTAGTTTAGGAGTTATAGCCATTTTTGTGTTTTGAAATAGTTTTTTCTGGTGCATAATATGACCCCCGGAGACGCCTAGCTTAGGAGTTATAGCCATTTTTGTGTTTTGAAATAGTTTTTTTCTGGTGCATAATATGACCCCCGCAGACGCCTAGTTTAGGAGTTATAGCCATTTTTGTATTTTGAAATAGTTTTTTCTGGTGCATAAAATGACCCCCGCAGACGCCTAGTTTAGGAGTTATAGCCATTTGTGTGTTTTGAAATAGTTTTTTTCCGGTGCATAATATGACCCCCGCAGACGCCTAGTTTAGGAGTTATAGCCATTTTTGTGTTTTGAAATAGTTTTTTCTGGTGCATAAAATGACCCCCGCAGACGCCTAGTTTAGGAGTTATAGCCATTTTTGTGTTTTGAAATAGTTTTTTTCTGGTGCATAATATGACCCCCGCAGACGCCTAGTTTAGGAGTTATAGCCATTTTTGTGTTTTGAAATAGTTTTTTTCCGGTGCATAATATGACCCCCGCAGACGCCTAGTTTAGGAGTTATAGCCATTTTTGTGTTTTGAAATAGTTTTTTCTGGTGCATAATATGACCCAAGCAGACGCCTAGTTTAGGAGTTATAGCCATTTTTGTGTTTTGAAATAGTTTTTTCTGGTGCATAATATGACCCCCGCAGACGCTTAGTTTAGGAGTTATAGCCATTTTTGTATTTTGAAATAGTTTTTTCTGGTGCATAATATGACCCCCGCAGACGCCTAGTTTAGGAGTTATAGCCATTTTTGTGTTTTGAAATTGTTTTTTCTGGTGCATAATATGACCCCCGCAGAGGCCTAGTTTAGGAGTTATAGCCATTTTTGTGTTTTGAAATAGTTTTTTCTGGTGCATAATATGACCCCCGCAGACGCCTAGCTTAGGAGTTATAGCCATTTTTGTGTTTTGAAATAGTTTTTTTCTGGTGCATAATATGGCCCCCGCAGACGCCTAGTTTAGGAGTTATAGCCATTTTTGTATTTTGAAATAGTTTTTTCTGGTGCATAAAATGACCCCCGCAGACGCCTAGTTTAGGAGTTATAGCCATTTTTGTGTTTTGAAATAGTTTTTTTCCGGTGCATAATATGACCCCCGCAGACGCCTAGTTTAGGAGTTATAGCCATTTTTGTGTTTTGAAATAGTTTTTTCTGGTGCATAATATGACCGCCGCAGACGCCTAGTTTAGGAGTTATAGCCATTTTTGTGTTTTGAAATAGTTTTTTTCCGGTGCATAATGTGACCCCCGCAGACGCCTAGTTTAGGAGTTATAGCCATTTTTGTGTTTTGAAATAGTTTTTTCTGGTGCATAATATGACCCCCGCAGACGCCTAGCTTAGGAGTTATAGCCATTTTTGTGTTTTGAAATAGTTTTTTTCTGGTGCATAATATGACCCCCGCAGACGCCTAGTTTAGGAGTTATAGCCATTTTTGTATTTTGAAATAGTTTTTTCTGGTGCATAAAATGACCCCCGCAGACGCCTAGTTTAGGAGTTATAGCCATTTTTGTGTTTTGAAATAGTTTTTTTCCGGTGCATAATATGACCCCCGCAGACGCCTAGTTTAGGAGTTATAGCCATTTTTGTGTTTTGAAATAGTTTTTTCTGGTGCATAATATGACCCCCGCAGACGCCTAGTTTAGGAGTTATAGCCATTTTTGTGTTTTGAAATAGTTTTTTCTGGTGCATAATATGACCCCCGCAGACGCCTAGTTTAGGAGTTATAGCCATTTTTGTATTTTGAAATAGTTTTTTCTGGTGCATAATATGACCCCCGCAGACGCCTAGTTTAGGAGTTATAGCCATTTTTGTGTTTTGAAATAGTTTTTTCTGGTGCATAATATGACCCCCGCAGACGCCTAGTTTAGGAGTTATAGCCATTTTTGTGTTTTGAAATAGTTTTTTCTGGTGCATTATATGACCCCCGCAGACGCTTAGTTTAGGAATTATAGCCATTTTTGTGTTTTGAAATAGTTTTTTCTCTTGCATAATATGACCCCGCAGACGCCTAGTTTAGGAGTTATAGCCATTTTTGTATTTTGAAATAGTTTTTTCTGGTGCATAATATGACCCCCGCAGACGCCTAGTTTAGGAGTTATAGCCATTTTTGTGTTTTGAAATAGTTTTTTCTGGTGCATAATATGACCCCCGCAGACGCCTAGTTTAGGAGTTATAGCCATTTTTGTGTTTTGAAATAGTTTTTTCTGGTGCATTATATGACCCCCGCAGACGCTTAGTCTAGGAATTATAGCCATTTTTGTGTTTTGAAATAGTTTTTTCTGGTGCATAATATGACCCCGCAGACGCCTAGTTTAGGAGTTATAGCCATTTTTGTATTTTGAAATAGTTTTTTCTGGTGCATAATATGACCCCCGCAGACGCCTAGTTTAGGAGTTATAGCCATTTTTGTGTTTTGAAATAGTTTTTTCTGGTGCATAATATGACCTCCGCAGACGCCTAGCTTAGGAGTTATAGCCATTTTTGTGTTTTGAAATAGTTTTTTTTCTGGTGCATAATATGACCCCCGCAGACGCCTAGTTTAGGAGTTATAGCCATTTTTGTATTTTGAAATAGTTTTTTCTGGTGCATAAAATGACCCCCGCAGACGCCTAGTTTAGGAGTTATAGCCATTTTTGTGTTTTGAAATAGTTTTTTTCCGGTGCATAATATGACCCCCGCAGACGCCTAGTTTAGGAGTTATAGCCATTTTTGTGTTTTGAAATAGTTTTTTCTGGTGCATAATATGACCCCCGCAGACGCCTAGTTTAGGAGTTATAGCCATTTTTGTGTTTTGAAATAGTTTTTTCTGGTGCATAATATGACCCCCGCAGACGCCTAGTTTAGGAGTTATAGCCATTTTTGTATTTTGAAATAGTTTTTTTCTGGTGCATAATATGACCCCCGCAGACGCCTAGTTTAGGAGTTATAGCCATTTTTGTGTTTTGAAATAGTTTTTTTCTGGTGCATAATATGACCCCCGCAGACGCCTAGTTTAGGAGTTATAGCCATTTTTGTGTTTTGAAATAGTTTTTTCTGGTGCATAATATGACCCCCGCAGACGCCTAGCTTAGGAGTTATAGCCATTTTTGTGTTTTGAAATAGTTTTTTTCTGGTGCATAATATGACCCCCGCAGACGCCTAGTTTAGGAGTTATAGCCATTTTTGTATTTTGAAATAGTTTTTTCTGGTGCATAAAATGACCCCCGCAGACGCCTAGTTTAGGAGTTATAGCCATTTTTGTGTTTTGAAATAGTTTTTTTCCGGTGCATAATATGACCCCCGCAGACGCCTAGTTTAGGAGTTATAGCCATTTTTGTGTTTTGAAATAGTTTTTTCTGGTGCATAATATGACCCCCGCAGACGCCTAGTTTAGGAGTTATAGCCATTTTTGTGTTTTGAAATAGTTTTTTCTGGTGCATAATATGACCCCCGCAGACGCCTAGTTTAGGAGTTATAGCCATTTTTGTATTTTGAAATAGTTTTTTCTGGTGCATAATATGACCCCCGCAGACGCCTAGTTTAGGAGTTATAGCCATTTTTGTATTTTGAAATAGTTTTTTCTGGTGCATAATATGACCCCCGCAGACGCCTAGTTTAGGAGTTATAGCCATTTTTGTGTTTTGAAATAGTTTTTTCTGGTGCATAATATGACCCCCGCAGACGCCTAGTTTAGGAGTTATAGCCATTTTTGTGTTTTGAAATAGTTTTTTCTGGTGCATTATATGACCCCCGCAGACGCTTAGTCTAGGAATTATAGCCATTTTTGTGTTTTGAAATAGTTTTTTCTGGTGCATAATATGACCCCGCAGACGCCTAGTTTAGGAGTTATAGCCATTTTTGTATTTTGAAATAGTTTTTTCTGGTGCATAATATGACCCCCGCAGACGCCTAGTTTAGGAGTTATAGCCATTTTTGTGTTTTGAAATAGTTTTTTTCCGGTGCATAATATGACCCCCGCAGACGCCTAGTTTAGGAGTTATAGCCATTTTTGTGTTTTGAAATAGTTTTTTCTGGTGCATAATATGACCCCCGCAGACGCCTAGTTTAGGAGTTATAGCCATTTTTGTGTTTTGAAATAGTTTTTTCTGGTGCATAATATGACCCCCGCAGACGCCTAGTTTAGGAGTTATAGCCATTTTTGTGTTTTGAAATAGTTTTTTCTGGTGCATAATATGACCCCGCAGACGCCTAGTTTAGGAGTTATAGCCATTTTTGTATTTTGAAATAGTTTTTTCTGGTGCATAATATGACCCCCGCAGACGCCTAGTTTAGGAGTTATAGCCATTTTTGTGTTTTGAAATAGTTTTTTCTGGTGCATAATATGACCCCCGCAGGCGCCTAGTTTAGGAGTTATAGCCATTTTTGTGTTTTGAAATAGTTTTTTCTGGTGCATAATATGACCCCCGCAGACGCCTAGCTTAGGAGTTATAGCCATTTTTGTGTTTTGAAATAGTTTTTTTCTGGTGCATAATATGACCCCCGCAGACGCCTAGTTTAGGAGTTATAGCCATTTTTGTATTTTGAAATAGTTTTTTCTGGTGCATAAAATGACCCCCGCAGACGCCTAGTTTAGGAGTTATAGCCATTTTTGTGTTTTGAAATAGTTTTTTTCCGGTGCATAATATGACCCCCGCAGACGCCTAGCTAAGGAGTTATAGCCATTTTTGTGTTTTGAAATAGTTTTTTTCTGGTGCATAATATGACCCCCGCAGACGCCTAGTTTAGGAGTTATAGCCATTTTTGTATTTTGAAATAGTTTTTTCTGGTGCATAATATGACCCCCGCAGACGCCTAGTTTAGGAGTTATAGCCATTTTTGTGTTTTGAAATAGTTTTTTCTGGTGCATAATATGACCCCCGCAGACGCCTAGTTTAGGAGTTATAGCCATTTTTGTGTTTTGAAATAGTTTTTTTCTGGTGCATAATATGACCCCCGCAGACGCCTAGTTTAGGAGTTATAGCCATTTTTGTGTTTTGAAATAGTTTTTTCTGGTGCATAATATGACCCCCGCAGACGCCTAGCTTAGGAGTTATAGCCATTTTTGTGTTTTGAAATAGTTTTTTTCTGGTGCATAATATGACCCCCGCAGACGCCTAGTTTAGGAGTTATAGCCATTTTTGTATTTTGAAATAGTTTTTTCTGGTGCATAAAATGACCCCCGCAGACGCCTAGTTTAGGAGTTATAGCCATTTTTGTGTTTTGAAATAGTTTTTTTCCGGTGCATAATATGACCCCCGCAGACGCCTAGTTTAGCAGTTATAGCCATTTTTGTGTTTTGAAATAGTTTTTTCCGGTGCATAATATGACCCCCGCAGACGCCTAGTTTAGGAGTTATAGCCATTTTTGTGTTTTGAAATAGTTTTTTTCTGGTGCATAATATGACCCCCGCAGACGCCTAGTTTAGGAGTTATAGCCATTTTTGTGTTTTGAAATAGTTTTTTTCCGGTGCATAATATGACCCCCGCAGACGCGTAGTTTAGGAGTTCTAGCCATTTTTGTGTTTTGAAATAGTTTTTTCTGGTGCATAATATGACCCCCGCAGACGCCTAGTTTAGGAGTTATAGCCATTTTTGTATTTTGAAATAGTTTTTTTCTGGTGCATAACATGACCCCCGCAGACGCCTAGTTTAGGAGTTATAGCCATTTTTGTATTTTGAAATAGTTTTTTCTGGTGCATAATATGACCCCCGCAGACGCCTAGTTTAGGAGTTATAGCCATTTTTGTGTTTTGAAATAGTTTTTTCTGGTGCATAATATGACCCCGCAGACGCCTAGTTTAGGAGTTATAGCCATTTTTGTGTTTTGAAATAGTTTTTTTCCGGTGCATAATGTGACCCACGCAGACGCCTAGTTTAGGAGTTCTAGCCATTTTTGTGTTTTGAAATAGTTTTTTCTGGTGCATAATATGACCCCCGCAGACGCGTAGTTTAGGAGTTCTAGCCATTTTTGTGTTTTGAAATAGTTTTTTCTGGTGCATAATATGACCCCCGCAGACGCCTAGTTTAGGAGTTATAGCCATTTTTGTATTTTGAAATAGTTTTTTCTGGTGCATAATATGACCCCCGCAGACGCCTAGTTTAATAGTTATAGCCATTTTTGTATTTTGAAATAGTTTTTTCTGGTGCATAATATGACCCCCGCAGACGCCTAGTTTAGGAGTTATAGCCATTTTTGTGTTTTGAAATAGTTTTTTCTGGTGCATAATATGACCCCGCAGACGCCTAGTTTAGGAGTTATAGCCATTTTTGTGTTTTGAAATAGTTTTTTTCCGGTGCATAATGTGACCCACGCAGACGCCTAGTTTAGGAGTTCTAGCCATTTTTGTGTTTTGAAATAGTTTTTTCTGGTGCATAATATGACCCCCGCAGACGCCTAGTTTAGGAGTTATAGCCATTTTTGTGTTTTGAAATAGTTTTTTTCTGGTGCATAATATGACCCCCGCAGATGCCTAGTTTAGGAGTTATAGCCATTTTTGTGTTTAGAAATAGTTTTTTTCCGGTGCATAATATGACCCCGCAGACGCCTAGTTTAGGAGTTATAGCCATTTTTGTGTTTTGAAATAGTTTTTTCTGGTGCATAATATGACCCCCGCAGACGCCTAGCTTAGGAGTTATAGCCATTTTTGTGTTTTGAAATAGTTTTTTCTGGTGCATAATATGACCCCCGCAGACGCCTAGTTTAGGAGTTATAGCCATTTTTGTGTTTTGAAATAGTTTTTTCTGGTGCATAATATGACCCCCGCAGACGCCTAGTTTAGGAGTTATAGCCATTTTTGTGTTTTGAAATAGTTTTTTCTGGTGCATAATATGACCCCCGCAGACGCCTAGTTTAGGAGTTATTGCCATTTTTGTGTTTTGAAATAGTTTTTTCTGGTGCATAATATGACCCCTGCAGACGCCTAGTTTAGGAGTTATAGCCATTTTTGTGTTTTGAAATAGTTTTTTTCCGGTGCATAATATGACCCCCGCAGACGCCTAGTTTAGGAGTTATAGCCATTTTTGTGTTTTGAAATAGTTTTTTCTGGTGCATAATATGACCCCCGCAGACGCCTAGTTTAGGAGTTATAGCCATTTTTGTGTTTTGAAATAGTTTTTTCTGGTGCATTATATGACCCCCGCAGACGCCTAGTTTAGGAGTTATAGCCATTTTTGTGTTTTGAAATAGTTTTTTCTGGTGCATAATATGACCCCGCAGACGCCTAGTTTAGGAGTTATAGCCATTTTTGTATTTTGAAATAGTTTTTCTGGTGCATAATATGACCCCCGCAGACGCCTAGTTTAGGAGTTATAGCCATTTTTGTGTTTTGAAATAGTTTTTTCTGGTGCATAATATGACCCCTGCAGACGCCTAGTTTAGGAGTTATAGCCATTTTTGTGTTTTGAAATAGTTTTTTTCCGGTGCATAATATGACCCCCGCAGACGCCTAGTTTAGGAGTTATAGCCATTTTTGTGTTTTGAAATAGTTTTTTCTGGTGCATAATATAACCCCCGCAGACGCCTAGTTTAGGAGTTATAGCCATTTTTGTGTTTTGAAATAGTTTTTTCTGGTGCATAATATGACCCCTGCAGACGCCTAGTTTAGGAGTTATAGCCATTTTTGTGTTTTGAAATAGTTTTTTCCGGTGCATAATATGACCCCCGCAGACGCCTAGTTTAGGAGTTATAGCCATTTTTGTGTTTTGAAATAATTTTTTCTGGTGCATAATATGACCCCCGCAGACGCCTAGTTTAGGAGTTATAGCCATTTTTGTGTTTTGAAATAGTTTTTTCTGGTGCATTTATGACCCCCGCAGACGCTTAGTTTAGGAATTATAGCCATTTTTGTGTTTTGAAATAGTTTTTTCTGGTGCATAATATGACCCCGCAGACGCCTAGTTTAAGAGTTATAGCCATTTTTGTATTTTGAAATAGTTTTTTCTGGTGCATAATATGACCCCCGCAGACGCCTAGTTTAGGAGTTATAGCCATTTTTGTATTTTGAAATAGTTTTTTCTGGTGCATAATATGACCCCCGCAGACGCCTAGTTTAGGAGTTATAGCCATTTTTGTGTTTTGAAATAGTTTTTTTCCGGTGCATAATATGACCCCCGCAGACGCCTAGTTTAGGAGTTATAGCCATTTTGTGTTTTGAAATAGTTTTTTCTGGTGCATAATATGACCCCGCAGACGCCTAGTTTAGGAGTTATAGCCATTTTTGTGTTTTGAAATAGTTTTTTCCGGTGCATAATGTGACCCCCGCAGACGCCTAGTTTAGGAGTTCTAGCCATTTTTGTGTTTTGAAATAGTTTTTTCTGGTGCATAATATGACCCCCGCAGACGCCTAGTTTAGGAGTTATAGCCATTTTTGTGTTTTGAAATAGTTTTTTTCTGGTGCATAATATGACCCCCGCAGACGCCTAGTTTAGGAGTTATAGCCATTTTTGTGTTTAGAAATAGTTTTTTTCCGGTGCATAATATGATCCCCGCAGACGCCTAGTTTAGGAGTTATAGCCATTTTTGTGTTTTGAAATTGTTTTTTCTGGTGCATAATATGACCCCCGCAGACGCCTAGCTTAGGAGTTATAGCCATTTTTGTGTTTTGAAATAGTTTTTTCTGGTGCATAATATGACCCCCGCAGACGCCTAGTTTAGGAGTTATAGCCATTTTTGTGTTTTGAAATTGTTTTTTCTGGTGCATAATATGACCCCCGCAGACGCCTAGTTTAGGAGTTATAGCCATTTTTGTGTTTTGAAATTGTTTTTTCTGGTGCATAATATGACCCCCGCAGACGCCTAGTTTAGGAGTTATAGCCATTTTGTGTTTTGAAATAGTTTTTTCTGGTGCATAATATGACCCCCGCAGACGCCTAGTTTAGGAGTTATAGCCATTTTTGTGTTTTGAAATAGTTTTTACTGGTGCATAATATGACCCCCGCAGACGCCTAGCTTAGGAGTTATAGCCATTTTTGTGTTTTGAAATAGTTTTTTCTGGTGCATAATATGACCCCCGCAGACGCCTAGTTTAGGAGTTATAGCCATTTTTGTGTTTTGAAATAGTTTTTTCTGGTGCATAATATGACCCCCGCAGACGCCTAGTTTAGGAGTTATAGCCATTTTTGTGTTTTGAAATAGTTTTTTCTGGTGCATAAAATGACCCCCGCAGACGCCTAGATAAGGATTTATAGCCATTTTTGTGTTTTGAAATAGTTTTTTCTGGTGCATAATATGACCCCTGCAGACGCCTAGTTTAGGAGTTATAGCCATTTTTGTGTTTTGAAATAGTTTTTTTCCGGTGCATAATATGACCCCCGCAGACGCCTAGTTTAGGAGTTATAGCCATTTTTGTGTTTTGAAATAGTTTTTCCTGGTGCATAATATGACCCCCGCAGACGCCTAGCTTAGGAGTTATAGCCATTTTTGTATTTTGAAATAGTTTTTTCTGGTGCATAATATGACCCCCGCAGACGCCTAGTTTAGGAGTTATAGCCATTTTTGTGTTTT
>CAWYQB010000368.1:0-48369 GCA_963966105.1 Volucella zonaria
ATTCTAGCGGGACTATATTTTTTCCAATTGATTTTTTTATATTTCTGACTATTTCTGACTTTGAAAAAAATATCGAAATTTTTCTTTCAACTTTTCTTTATTTATTATGAAAATTAATTTTTCAGTTGATTTTTCATTTTTCTTTCAACTTTTCTTTATTTATTATGAAAATTAAATTTTTCAGTTGATTCTTCATTTTTGGGACTTAGAAAAATTTTCGATTTTTTTTCTCATATAATCTGACCTTCTATGGAATTGTTCATTTTTACACTTCTCATAATATACCTTTTAAACACACAAACAGCAAATGGCATTCTAGCGGGACTATATTTTTTCCAATTGATTTTTTTATATTTCTGACTATTTCTGACTATTTCTGACTTTGAAAAAAATATCGAAATTTTTCTTTCAACTTTTCTTTATTTATTATGAAAATTTAATTTTTCAGTTGATTTTTCATTTTTCTTTCAACTTTTCTTTATTTATTATGAAAATTAAATTTTTCAGTTGATTTTTCATTTTTGGGACTTAGAAAAATTTTCGAAATTTTCAAGAAAAAAAATTTTTCACATACACCTCAGTTTCATTGAGAAGTTTCTATTTCAAATGCATTTCACTTAAAAATCAAAAAAATTGATTTTTTTATATTTCTGACTTTGAAAAAAATATCGAAATTTTTCTTTCAACTTTTCTTTATTTATTATGAAAATTTAATTTTTCAGTTGATTTTTCATTTTTCTTTCAACTTTTCTTTATTTATTATGAAAATTTAATTTTTCAGTTGATTTTTCATTTTTCTTTCAACTTTTCTTTATTTATTATGAAAATTAAATTTTTCAGTTGATTTTTCATTTTTGGGACTTAGAAAAATTTTCGATTTTTTTTCTCATATAATCTGACCTTCTATGGAATTGTTCATTTTTACACTTCTCATAATATACCTTTTAAACACACAAACAGCAAATGGCATTCTAGCGGGACTATATTTTTTCCAATTGATTTTTTTATATTTCTGACTATTTCTGACTTTGAAAAAAATATCGAAATTTTTCTTTCAACTTTTCTTTATTTATTATGAAAATTTAATTTTTCAGTTGATTTTTCATTTTTCTTTCAACTTTTCTTTATTTATTATGAAAATTAAATTTTTCAGTTGATTCTTCATTTTTGGGACTTAGAAAAATTTTCGATTTTTTTTCTCATATAATCTGACCTTCTATGGAATTGTTCATTTTTACACTTCTCATAATATACCTTTTAAACACACAAACAGCAAATGGCATTCTAGCGGGACTATATTTTTTCCAATTGATTTTTTTATATTTCTGACTATTTCTGACTATTTCTGACTTTGAAAAAAATATCGAAATTTTTCTTTCAACTTTTCTTTATTTATTATGAAAATTTAATTTTTCAGTTGATTTTTCATTTTTCTTTCAACTTTTCTTTATTTATTATGAAAATTAAATTTTTCAGTTGATTTTTCATTTTTGGGACTTAGAAAAATTTTCGAAATTTTCAAGAAAAAAAATTTTTCACATACACCTCAGTTTCATTGAGAAGTTTCTATTTCAAATGCATTTCACTTAAAAATCAAAAAAATTGATTTTTTTATATTTCTGACTTTGAAAAAAATATCGAAATTTTTCTTTCAACTTTTCTTTATTTATTATGAAAATTTAATTTTTCAGTTGATTTTTCATTTTTCTTTCAACTTTTCTTTATTATTATGAAAATTTAATTTTTCAGTTGATTTTTCATTTTTCTTTCAACTTTTCTTTATTTATTATGAAAATTAAATTTTTCAGTTGATTTTTCATTTTTGGGACTTAGAAAAATTTTCGATTTTTTTTCTCATATAATCTGACCTTCTATGGAATTGTTCATTTTTACACTTCTCATAATATACCTTTTAAACACACAAACAGCAAATGGCATTCTAGCGGGACTATATTTTTTCCAATTGATTTTTTTATATTTCTGACTATTTCTGACTTTGAAAAAAATATCGAAATTTTTCTTTCAACTTTTCTTTATTTATTATGAAAATTTAATTTTTCAGTTGATTTTTCATTTTTCTTTCAACTTTTCTTTATTTATTATGAAATTAAATTTTTCAGTTGATTCTTCATTTTTGGGACTTAGAAAAATTTTCGATTTTTTTTCTCATATAATCTGACCTTCTATGGAATTGTTCATTTTTACACTTCTCATAATATACCTTTTAAACACACAAACAGCAAATGGCATTCTAGCGGGACTATATTTTTTCCAATTGATTTTTTTATATTTCTGACTATTTCTGACTATTTCTGACTTTGAAAAAAATATCGAAATTTTTCTTTCAACTTTTCTTTATTTATTATGAAAATTTAATTTTTCAGTTGATTTTTCATTTTTCTTTCAACTTTTCTTTATTTATTATGAAAATTAAATTTTTCAGTTGATTTTTCATTTTTGGGACTTAGAAAAATTTTCGAAATTTTCAAGAAAAAAAATTTTTCACATACACCTCAGTTTCATTGAGAAGTTTCTATTTCAAATGCATTTCACTTAAAAATCAAAAAAATTGATTTTTTTATATTTCTGACTTTGAAAAAAATATCGAAATTTTTCTTTCAACTTTTCTTTATTTATTATGAAAATTAAATTTTTCAGTTGATTTTTCATTTTTGGGACTTAGAAAAATTTTCGATTTTTTTTCTCATATAATCTGACCTTCTATGGAATTGTTCATTTTTACACTTCTCATAATATACCTTTTAAACACACAAACAGCAAATGGCATTCTAGCGGGACTATATTTTTTCCAATTGATTTTTTTATATTTCTGACTATTTCTGACTTTGAAAAAAATATCGAAATTTTTCTTTCAACTTTTCTTTATTTATTATGAAAATTTAATTTTTCAGTTGATTTTTCATTTTTCTTTCAACTTTTCTTTATTTATTATGAAAATTAAATTTTTCAGTGATTCTTCATTTTTGGGACTTAGAAAAATTTTCGATTTTTTTTCTCATATAATCTGACCTTCTATGGAATTGTTCATTTTTACACTTCTCATAATATACCTTTTAAACACACAAACAGCAAATGGCATTCTAGCGGGACTATATTTTTTCCAATTGATTTTTTTATATTTCTGACTATTTCTGACTATTTCTGACTTTGAAAAAAATATCGAAATTTTTCTTTCAACTTTTCTTTATTTATTATGAAAATTTAATTTTTCAGTTGATTTTTCATTTTTCTTTCAACTTTTCTTTATTTATTATGAAAATTAAATTTTTCAGTTGATTTTTCATTTTTGGGACTTAGAAAAATTTTCGAAATTTTCAAGAAAAAAAATTTTTCACATACACCTCAGTTTCATTGAGAAGTTTCTATTTCAAATGCATTTCACTTAAAAATCAAAAAAATTGATTTTTTTATATTTCTGACTTTGAAAAAAATATCGAAATTTTTCTTTCAACTTTTCTTTATTTATTATGAAAATTTAATTTTTCAGTTGATTTTTCATTTTTCTTTCAACTTTTCTTTATTTATTATGAAAATTAAATTTTTCAGTTGATTTTTCATTTTTGGGACTTAGAAAAATTTTCGATTTTTTTTCTCATATAATCTGACCTTCTATGGAATTGTTCATTTTTACACTTCTCATAATATACCTTTTAAACACACAAACAGCAAATGGCATTCTAGCGGGACTATATTTTTTCCAATTGATTTTTTTATATTTCTGACTATTTCTGACTATTTCTGACTTTGAAAAAAATATCGAAATTTTTCTTTCAACTTTTCTTTATTTATTATGAAAATTTAATTTTTCAGTTGATTTTTCATTTTTCTTTCAACTTTTCTTTATTTATTATGAAAATTAAATTTTTCAGTTGATTTTTCATTTTTGGGACTTAGAAAAATTTTCGAAATTTTCAAGAAAAAAAATTTTTCACATACACCTCAGTTTCATTGAGAAGTTTCTATTTCAAATGCATTTCACTTAAAAATCAAAAAAATTGATTTTTTTATATTTCTGACTTTGAAAAAAATATCGAAATTTTTCTTTCAACTTTTCTTTATTTATTATGAAAATTTAATTTTTCAGTTGATTTTTCATTTTTCTTTCAACTTTTCTTTATTTATTATGAAAATTAAATTTTTCAGTTGATTTTTCATTTTTGGGACTTAGAAAAATTTTCGATTTTTTTTCTCATATAATCTGACCTTCTATGGAATTGTTCATTTTTACACTTCTCATAATATACCTTTTAAACACACAAACAGCAAATGGCATTCTAGCGGGACTTAGAAAAATTTTCGAAATTTTCAAGAAAAAAAATTTTTGACATACACCTCAGTTTCATTGAGAAGTCTCTATTTCAAATGAATTCCACTTAAAAATCATATATATATTTTTTCCAATTGATTTTTTTATATTTCTGACTATTTCTGACTTTGAAAAAAATATCGAAATTTTTCTTTCAACTTTTCTTTATTTATTATGAAAATTTAATTTTTCAGTTGATTTTTCATTTTTCTTTCAACTTTTCTTTATTTATTATGAAAATTAAATTTTTCAGTTGATTTTTCATTTTTGGGACTTAGAAAAATTTTCGAAATTTTCAAGAAAAAAAATTTTTCACATACACCTCAGTTTCATTGAGAAGTTTCTATTTCAAATGCATTTCACTTAAAAATCAAAAAAATTGATTTTTTTATATTTCTGACTTTGAAAAAAATATCGAAATTTTTCTTTCAACTTTTCTTTATTTATTATGAAAATTTAATTTTTCAGTTGATTTTTCATTTTTCTTTCAACTTTTCTTTATTTATTATGAAAATTAAATTTTTCAGTTGATTTTTCATTTTTGGGACTTAGAAAAATTTTCGATTTTTTTTCTCATATAATCTGACCTTCTATGGAATTGTTCATTTTTACACTTCTCATAATATACCTTTTAAACACACAAACAGCAAATGGCATTCTAGCGGGACTATATTTTTTCCAATTGATTTTTTTATATTTCTGACTATTTCTGACTATTTCTGACTTTGAAAAAAATATCGAAATTTTTCTTTCAACTTTTCTTTATTTATTATGAAAATTTAATTTTTCAGTTGATTTTTCATTTTTCTTTCAACTTTTCTTTATTTATTATGAAAATTAAATTTTTCAGTTGATTTTTCATTTTTGGGACTTAGAAAAATTTTCGAAATTTTCAAGAAAAAAATTTTTCACATACACCTCAGTTTCATTGAGAAGTTTCTATTTCAAATGCATTTCACTTAAAAATCAAAAAAATTGATTTTTTTATATTTCTGACTTTGAAAAAAATATCGAAATTTTTCTTTCAACTTTTCTTTATTTATTATGAAAATTTAATTTTTCAGTTGATTTTTCATTTTTCTTTCAACTTTTCTTTATTTATTATGAAAATTAAATTTTTCAGTTGATTTTTCATTTTTGGGACTTAGAAAAATTTTCGATTTTTTTTCTCATATAATCTGACCTTCTATGGAATTGTTCATTTTTACACTTCTCATAATATACCTTTTAAACACACAAACAGCAAATGGCATTCTAGCGGGACTTAGAAAAATTTTCGAAATTTTCAAGAAAAAAAATTTTTGACATACACCTCAGTTTCATTGAGAAGTCTCTATTTCAAATGAATTCCACTTAAAAATCATATATATATTTTTTCCAATTGATTTTTTTATATTTCTGACTATTTCTGACTTTGAAAAAAATATCGAAATTTTTCTTTCAACTTTTCTTTATTTATTATGAAAATTTAATTTTTCAGTTGATTTTTCATTTTTCTTTCAACTTTTCTTTATTTATTATGAAAATTAAATTTTTCAGTTGATTTTTCATTTTTGGGACTTAGAAAAATTTTCGAAATTTTCAAGAAAAAAAATTTTTCACATACACCTCAGTTTCATTGAGAAGTTTCTATTTCAAATGCATTTCACTTAAAAATCAAAAAAATTGATTTTTTTATATTTCTGACTTTGAAAAAAATATCGAAATTTTTCTTTCAACTTTTCTTTATTTATTATGAAAATTTAATTTTTCAGTTGATTTTTCATTTTTCTTTCAACTTTTCTTTATTTATTATGAAAATTAAATTTTTCAGTTGATTTTTCATTTTTGGGACTTAGAAAAATTTTCGATTTTTTTTCTCATATAATCTGACCTTCTATGGAATTGTTCATTTTTACACTTCTCATAATATACCTTTTAAACACACAAACAGCAAATGGCATTCTAGCGGGACTATATTTTTTCCAATTGATTTTTTTATATTTCTGACTATTTCTGACTATTTCTGACTTTGAAAAAAATATCGAAATTTTTCTTTCAACTTTTCTTTATTTATTATGAAAATTTAATTTTTCAGTTGATTTTTCATTTTTCTTTCAACTTTTCTTTATTTATTATGAAAATTAAATTTTTCAGTTGATTTTTCATTTTTGGGACTTAGAAAAATTTTCGAAATTTTCAAGAAAAAAAATTTTTCACATACACCTCAGTTTCATTGAGAAGTTTCTATTTCAAATGCATTTCACTTAAAAATCAAAAAAATTGATTTTTTTATATTTCTGACTTTGAAAAAAATATCGAAATTTTTCTTTCAACTTTTCTTTATTTATTATGAAAATTTAATTTTTCAGTTGATTTTTCATTTTTCTTTCAACTTTTCTTTATTTATTATGAAAATTAAATTTTTCAGTTGATTTTTCATTTTTGGGACTTAGAAAAATTTTCGATTTTTTTTCTCATATAATCTGACCTTCTATGGAATTGTTCATTTTTACACTTCTCATAATATACCTTTTAAACACACAAACAGCAAATGGCATTCTAGCGGGACTATATTTTTTCCAATTGATTTTTTTATATTTCTGACTATTTCTGACTATTTCTGACTTTGAAAAAAATATCGAAATTTTTCTTTCAACTTTTCTTTATTTATTATGAAAATTTAATTTTTCAGTTGATTTTTCATTTTTCTTTCAACTTTTCTTTATTTATTATGAAAATTAAATTTTTCAGTTGATTTTTCATTTTTGGGACTTAGAAAAATTTTCGAAATTTTCAAGAAAAAAAATTTTTCACATACACCTCAGTTTCATTGAGAAGTTTCTATTTCAAATGCATTTCACTTAAAAATCAAAAAAATTGATTTTTTTATATTTCTGACTTTGAAAAAAATATCGAAATTTTTCTTTCAACTTTTCTTTATTTATTATGAAAATTTAATTTTTCAGTTGATTTTTCATTTTTCTTTCAACTTTTCTTTATTTATTATGAAAATTAAATTTTTCAGTTGATTTTTCATTTTTGGGACTTAGAAAAATTTTCGAAATTTTCAAGAAAAAAAATTTTTCACATACACCTCAGTTTCATTGAGAAGTTTCTATTTCAAATGCATTTCACTTAAAAATCAAAAAAATTGATTTTTTTATATTTCTGACTTTGAAAAAAATATCGAAATTTTTCTTTCAACTTTTCTTTATTTATTATGAAAATTTAATTTTTCAGTTGATTTTTCATTTTTCTTTCAACTTTTCTTTATTTATTATGAAAATTAAATTTTTCAGTTGATTTTTCATTTTTGGGACTTAGAAAAATTTTCGATTTTTTTTCTCATATAATCTGACCTTCTATGGAATTGTTCATTTTTACACTTCTCATAATATACCTTTTAAACACACAAACAGCAAATGGCATTCTAGCGGGACTTAGAAAAATTTTCGAAATTTTCAAGAAAAAAAATTTTTGACATACACCTCAGTTTCATTGAGAAGTCTCTATTTCAAATGAATTCCACTTAAAAATCATATATATATTTTTTCCAATTGATTTTTTTATATTTCTGACTATTTCTGACTTTGAAAAAAATATCGAAATTTTTCTTTCAACTTTTCTTTATTTATTATGAAAATTTAATTTTTCAGTTGATTTTTCATTTTTCTTTCAACTTTTCTTTATTTATTATGAAAATTAAATTTTTCAGTTGATTTTTCATTTTTGGGACTTAGAAAAATTTTCGAAATTTTCAAGAAAAAAAATTTTTCACATACACCTCAGTTTCATTGAGAAGTTTCTATTTCAAATGCATTTCACTTAAAAATCAAAAAAATTGATTTTTTTATATTTCTGACTTTGAAAAAAATATCGAAATTTTTCTTTCAACTTTTCTTTATTTATTATGAAAATTTAATTTTTCAGTTGATTTTTCATTTTTCTTTCAACTTTTCTTTATTTATTATGAAAATTAAATTTTTCAGTTGATTTTTCATTTTTGGGACTTAGAAAAATTTTCGATTTTTTTTCTCATATAATCTGACCTTCTATGGAATTGTTCATTTTTACACTTCTCATAATATACCTTTTAAACACACAAACAGCAAATGGCATTCTAGCGGGACTATATTTTTTCCAATTGATTTTTTTATATTTCTGACTATTTCTGACTATTTCTGACTTTGAAAAAAATATCGAAATTTTTCTTTCAACTTTTCTTTATTTATTATGAAAATTTAATTTTTCAGTTGATTTTTCATTTTTCTTTCAACTTTTCTTTATTTATTATGAAAATTAAATTTTTCAGTTGATTTTTCATTTTTGGGACTTAGAAAAATTTTCGAAATTTTCAAGAAAAAAAATTTTTCACATACACCTCAGTTTCATTGAGAAGTTTCTATTTCAAATGCATTTCACTTAAAAATCAAAAAAATTGATTTTTTTATATTTCTGACTTTGAAAAAAATATCGAAATTTTTCTTTCAACTTTTCTTTATTTATTATGAAAATTTAATTTTTCAGTTGATTTTTCATTTTTCTTTCAACTTTTCTTTATTTATTATGAAAATTAAATTTTTCAGTTGATTTTTCATTTTTGGGACTTAGAAAAATTTTCGATTTTTTTTCTCATATAATCTGACCTTCTATGGAATTGTTCATTTTTACACTTCTCATAATATACCTTTTAAACACACAAACAGCAAATGGCATTCTAGCGGGACTATATTTTTTCCAATTGATTTTTTTATATTTCTGACTATTTCTGACTATTTCTGACTTTGAAAAAAATATCGAAATTTTTCTTTCAACTTTTCTTTATTTATTATGAAAATTTAATTTTTCAGTTGATTTTTCATTTTTCTTTCAACTTTTCTTTATTTATTATGAAAATTAAATTTTTCAGTTGATTTTTCATTTTTGGGACTTAGAAAAATTTTCGAAATTTTCAAGAAAAAAAATTTTTCACATACACCTCAGTTTCATTGAGAAGTTTCTATTTCAAATGCATTTCACTTAAAAATCAAAAAAATTGATTTTTTTATATTTCTGACTTTGAAAAAAATATCGAAATTTTTCTTTCAACTTTTCTTTATTTATTATGAAAATTTAATTTTTCAGTTGATTTTTCATTTTTCTTTCAACTTTTCTTTATTTATTATGAAAATTAAATTTTTCAGTTGATTTTTCATTTTTGGGACTTAGAAAAATTTTCGAAATTTTCAAGAAAAAAAATTTTTCACATACACCTCAGTTTCATTGAGAAGTTTCTATTTCAAATGCATTTCACTTAAAAATCAAAAAAATTGATTTTTTTATATTTCTGACTTTGAAAAAAATATCGAAATTTTTCTTTCAACTTTTCTTTATTTATTATGAAAATTTAATTTTTCAGTTGATTTTTCATTTTTCTTTCAACTTTTCTTTATTTATTATGAAAATTAAATTTTTCAGTTGATTTTTCATTTTTGGGACTTAGAAAAATTTTCGATTTTTTTTCTCATATAATCTGACCTTCTATGGAATTGTTCATTTTTACACTTCTCATAATATACCTTTTAAACACACAAACAGCAAATGGCATTCTAGCGGGACTTAGAAAAATTTTCGAAATTTTCAAGAAAAAAAATTTTTGACATACACCTCAGTTTCATTGAGAAGTCTCTATTTCAAATGAATTCCACTTAAAAATCATATATATATTTTTTCCAATTGATTTTTTTATATTTCTGACTATTTCTGACTTTGAAAAAAATATCGAAATTTTTCTTTCAACTTTTCTTTATTTATTATGAAAATTTAATTTTTCAGTTGATTTTTCATTTTTCTTTCAACTTTTCTTTATTTATTATGAAAATTAAATTTTTCAGTTGATTTTTCATTTTTGGGACTTAGAAAAATTTTCGAAATTTTCAAGAAAAAAAATTTTTCACATACACCTCAGTTTCATTGAGAAGTTTCTATTTCAAATGCATTTCACTTAAAAATCAAAAAAATTGATTTTTTTATATTTCTGACTTTGAAAAAAATATCGAAATTTTTCTTTCAACTTTTCTTTATTTATTATGAAAATTTAATTTTTCAGTTGATTTTTCATTTTTCTTTCAACTTTTCTTTATTTATTATGAAAATTAAATTTTTCAGTTGATTTTTCATTTTTGGGACTTAGAAAAATTTTCGATTTTTTTTCTCATATAATCTGACCTTCTATGGAATTGTTCATTTTTACACTTCTCATAATATACCTTTTAAACACACAAACAGCAAATGGCATTCTAGCGGGACTATATTTTTTCCAATTGATTTTTTTATATTTCTGACTATTTCTGACTATTTCTGACTTTGAAAAAAATATCGAAATTTTTCTTTCAACTTTTCTTTATTTATTATGAAAATTTAATTTTTCAGTTGATTTTTCATTTTTCTTTCAACTTTTCTTTATTTATTATGAAAATTAAATTTTTCAGTTGATTTTTCATTTTTGGGACTTAGAAAAATTTTCGAAATTTTCAAGAAAAAAAATTTTTCACATACACCTCAGTTTCATTGAGAAGTTTCTATTTCAAATGCATTTCACTTAAAAATCAAAAAAATTGATTTTTTTATATTTCTGACTTTGAAAAAAATATCGAAATTTTTCTTTCAACTTTTCTTTATTTATTATGAAAATTTAATTTTTCAGTTGATTTTTCATTTTTCTTTCAACTTTTCTTTATTTATTATGAAAATTAAATTTTTCAGTTGATTTTTCATTTTTGGGACTTAGAAAAATTTTCGATTTTTTTTCTCATATAATCTGACCTTCTATGGAATTGTTCATTTTTACACTTCTCATAATATACCTTTTAAACACACAAACAGCAAATGGCATTCTAGCGGGACTATATTTTTTCCAATTGATTTTTTTATATTTCTGACTATTTCTGACTATTTCTGACTTTGAAAAAAATATCGAAATTTTTCTTTCAACTTTTCTTTATTTATTATGAAAATTTAATTTTTCAGTTGATTTTTCATTTTTCTTTCAACTTTTCTTTATTTATTATGAAAATTAAATTTTTCAGTTGATTTTTCATTTTTGGGACTTAGAAAAATTTTCGAAATTTTCAAGAAAAAAAATTTTTCACATACACCTCAGTTTCATTGAGAAGTTTCTATTTCAAATGCATTTCACTTAAAAATCAAAAAAATTGATTTTTTTATATTTCTGACTTTGAAAAAAATATCGAAATTTTTCTTTCAACTTTTCTTTATTTATTATGAAAATTTAATTTTTCAGTTGATTTTTCATTTTTCTTTCAACTTTTCTTTATTTATTATGAAAATTAAATTTTTCAGTTGATTTTTCATTTTTGGGACTTAGAAAAATTTTCGAAATTTTCAAGAAAAAAAATTTTTCACATACACCTCAGTTTCATTGAGAAGTTTCTATTTCAAATGCATTTCACTTAAAAATCAAAAAAATTGATTTTTTTATATTTCTGACTTTGAAAAAAATATCGAAATTTTTCTTTCAACTTTTCTTTATTTATTATGAAAATTTAATTTTTCAGTTGATTTTTCATTTTTCTTTCAACTTTTCTTTATTTATTATGAAAATTAAATTTTTCAGTTGATTTTTCATTTTTGGGACTTAGAAAAATTTTCGATTTTTTTTCTCATATAATCTGACCTTCTATGGAATTGTTCATTTTTACACTTCTCATAATATACCTTTTAAACACACAAACAGCAAATGGCATTCTAGCGGGACTTAGAAAAATTTTCGAAATTTTCAAGAAAAAAAATTTTTGACATACACCTCAGTTTCATTGAGAAGTCTCTATTTCAAATGAATTCCACTTAAAAATCATATATATATTTTTTCCAATTGATTTTTTTATATTTCTGACTATTTCTGACTTTGAAAAAAATATCGAAATTTTTCTTTCAACTTTTCTTTATTTATTATGAAAATTTAATTTTTCAGTTGATTTTTCATTTTTCTTTCAACTTTTCTTTATTTATTATGAAAATTAAATTTTTCAGTTGATTTTTCATTTTTGGGACTTAGAAAAATTTTCGATTTTTTTTCTCATATAATCTGACCTTCTATGGAATTGTTCATTTTTACACTTCTCATAATATACCTTTTAAACACACAAACAGCAAATGGCATTCTAGCGGGACTATATTTTTTCCAATTGATTTTTTTATATTTCTGACTATTTCTGACTATTTCTGACTTTGAAAAAAATATCGAAATTTTTCTTTCAACTTTTCTTTATTTATTATGAAAATTTAATTTTTCAGTTGATTTTTCATTTTTCTTTCAACTTTTCTTTATTTATTATGAAAATTAAATTTTTCAGTTGATTTTTCATTTTTGGGACTTAGAAAAATTTTCGAAATTTTCAAGAAAAAAAATTTTTCACATACACCTCAGTTTCATTGAGAAGTTTCTATTTCAAATGCATTTCACTTAAAAATCAAAAAAATTGATTTTTTTATATTTCTGACTTTGAAAAAAATATCGAAATTTTTCTTTCAACTTTTCTTTATTTATTATGAAAATTTAATTTTTCAGTTGATTTTTCATTTTTCTTTCAACTTTTCTTTATTTATTATGAAAATTAAATTTTTCAGTTGATTTTTCATTTTTGGGACTTAGAAAAATTTTCGATTTTTTTTCTCATATAATCTGACCTTCTATGGAATTGTTCATTTTTACACTTCTCATAATATACCTTTTAAACACACAAACAGCAAATGGCATTCTAGCGGGACTTAGAAAAATTTTCGAAATTTTCAAGAAAAAAAATTTTTGACATACACCTCAGTTTCATTGAGAAGTCTCTATTTCAAATGAATTCCACTTAAAAATCATATATATATTTTTTCCAATTGATTTTTTTATATTTCTGACTATTTCTGACTTTGAAAAAAATATCGAAATTTTTCTTTCAACTTTTCTTTATTTATTATGAAAATTTAATTTTTCAGTTGATTTTTCATTTTTCTTTCAACTTTTCTTTATTTATTATGAAAATTAAATTTTTCAGTTGATTTTTCATTTTTGGGACTTAGAAAAATTTTCGATTTTTTTTCTCATATAATCTGACCTTCTATGGAATTGTTCATTTTTACACTTCTCATAATATACCTTTTAAACACACAAACAGCAAATGGCATTCTAGCGGGACTATATTTTTTCCAATTGATTTTTTTATATTTCTGACTATTTCTGACTATTTCTGACTTTGAAAAAAATATCGAAATTTTTCTTTCAACTTTTCTTTATTTATTATGAAAATTTAATTTTTCAGTTGATTTTTCATTTTTCTTTCAACTTTTCTTTATTTATTATGAAAATTAAATTTTTCAGTTGATTTTTCATTTTTGGGACTTAGAAAAATTTTCGAAATTTTAAAGAAAAAAAATTTTTCACATACACCTCAGTTTCATTGAGAAGTTTCTATTTCAAATGCATTTCACTTAAAAATCAAAAAAATTGATTTTTTTATATTTCTGACTTTGAAAAAAATATCGAAATTTTTCTTTCAACTTTTCTTTATTTATTATGAAAATTTAATTTTTCAGTTGATTTTTCATTTTTCTTTCAACTTTTCTTTATTTATTATGAAAATTAAATTTTTCAGTTGATTTTTCATTTTTGGGACTTAGAAAAATTTTCGAAATTTTCAAGAAAAAAAATTTTTCACATACACCTCAGTTTCATTGAGAAGTTTCTATTTCAAATGCATTTCACTTAAAAATCAAAAAAATTGATTTTTTTATATTTCTGACTTTGAAAAAAATATCGAAATTTTTCTTTCAACTTTTCTTTATTTATTATGAAAATTTAATTTTTCAGTTGATTTTTCATTTTTCTTTCAACTTTTCTTTATTTATTATGAAAATTAAATTTTTCAGTTGATTTTTCATTTTTGGGACTTAGAAAAATTTTCGATTTTTTTTCTCATATAATCTGACCTTCTATGGAATTGTTCATTTTTACACTTCTCATAATATACCTTTTAAACACACAAACAGCAAATGGCATTCTAGCGGGACTTAGAAAAATTTTCGAAATTTTCAAGAAAAAAAATTTTTGACATACACCTCAGTTTCATTGAGAAGTCTCTATTTCAAATGAATTCCACTTAAAAATCATATATATATTTTTTCCAATTGATTTTTTTATATTTCTGACTATTTCTGACTTTGAAAAAAATATCGAAATTTTTCTTTCAACTTTTCTTTATTTATTATGAAAATTTAATTTTTCAGTTGATTTTTCATTTTTCTTTCAACTTTTCTTTATTTATTATGAAAATTAAATTTTTCAGTTGATTTTTCATTTTTGGGACTTAGAAAAATTTTCGATTTTTTTTCTCATATAATCTGACCTTCTATGGAATTGTTCATTTTTACACTTCTCATAATATACCTTTTAAACACACAAACAGCAAATGGCATTCTAGCGGGACTATATTTTTTCCAATTGATTTTTTTATATTTCTGACTATTTCTGACTATTTCTGACTTTGAAAAAAATATCGAAATTTTTCTTTCAACTTTTCTTTATTTATTATGAAAATTTAATTTTTCAGTTGATTTTTCACTTTTCTTTCAACTTTTCTTTATTTATTATGAAAATTAAATTTTTCAGTTGATTTTTCATTTTTGGGACTTAGAAAAATTTTCGAAATTTTCAAGAAAAAAAATTTTTCACATACACCTCAGTTTCATTGAGAAGTTTCTATTTCAAATGCATTTCACTTAAAAATCAAAAAAATTGATTTTTTTATATTTCTGACTTTGAAAAAAATATCGAAATTTTTCTTTCAACTTTTCTTTATTTATTATGAAAATTTAATTTTTCAGTTGATTTTTCATTTTTCTTTCAACTTTTCTTTATTTATTATGAAAATTAAATTTTTCAGTTGATTTTTCATTTTTGGGACTTAGAAAAATTTTCGATTTTTTTTCTCATATAATCTGACCTTCTATGGAATTGTTCATTTTTACACTTCTCATAATATACCTTTTAAACACACAAACAGCAAATGCATTCTAGCGGGACTATATTTTTTCCAATTGATTTTTTTATATTTCTGACTATTTCTGACTATTTCTGACTTTGAAAAAAATATCGAAATTTTTCTTTCAACTTTTCTTTATTTATTATGAAAATTTAATTTTTCAGTTGATTTTTCATTTTTCTTTCAACTTTTCTTTATTTATTATGAAAATTAAATTTTTCAGTTGATTTTTCATTTTTGGGACTTAGAAAAATTTTCGAAATTTTCAAGAAAAAAAATTTTTCACATACACCTCAGTTTCATTGAGAAGTTTCTATTTCAAATGCATTTCACTTAAAAATCAAAAAAATTGATTTTTTTATATTTCTGACTTTGAAAAAAATATCGAAATTTTTCTTTCAACTTTTCTTTATTTATTATGAAAATTTAATTTTTCAGTTGATTTTTCATTTTTCTTTCAACTTTTCTTTATTTATTATGAAAATTAAATTTTTCAGTTGATTTTTCATTTTTGGGACTTAGAAAAATTTTCGATTTTTTTTCTCATATAATCTGACCTTCTATGGAATTGTTCATTTTTACACTTCTCATAATATACCTTTTAAACACACAAACAGCAAATGGCATTCTAGCGGGACTATATTTTTTCCAATTGATTTTTTTATATTTCTGACTATTTCTGACTATTTCTGACTTTGAAAAAAATATCGAAATTTTTCTTTCAACTTTTCTTTATTTATTATGAAAATTTAATTTTTCAGTTGATTTTTCATTTTTCTTTCAACTTTTCTTTATTTATTATGAAAATTAAATTTTTCAGTTGATTTTTCATTTTTGGGACTTAGAAAAATTTTCGAAATTTTCAAGAAAAAAAATTTTTCACATACACCTCAGTTTCATTGAGAAGTTTCTATTTCAAATGCATTTCACTTAAAAATCAAAAAAATTGATTTTTTTATATTTCTGACTTTGAAAAAAATATCGAAATTTTTCTTTCAACTTTTCTTTATTTATTATGAAAATTTAATTTTTCAGTTGATTTTTCATTTTTCTTTCAACTTTTCTTTATTTATTATGAAAATTAAATTTTTCAGTTGATTTTTCATTTTTGGGACTTAGAAAAATTTTCGAAATTTTCAAGAAAAAAAATTTTTCACATACACCTCAGTTTCATTGAGAAGTTTCTATTTCAAATGCATTTCACTTAAAAATCAAAAAAATTGATTTTTTTATATTTCTGACTTTGAAAAAAATATCGAAATTTTTCTTTCAACTTTTCTTTATTTATTATGAAAATTTAATTTTTCAGTTGATTTTTCATTTTTCTTTCAACTTTTCTTTATTTATTATGAAAATTAAATTTTTCAGTTGATTTTTCATTTTTGGGACTTAGAAAAATTTTCGATTTTTTTTCTCATATAATCTGACCTTCTATGGAATTGTTCATTTTTACACTTCTCATAATATACCTTTTAAACACACAAACAGCAAATGGCATTCTAGCGGGACTTAGAAAAATTTTCGAAATTTTCAAGAAAAAAAATTTTTGACATACACCTCAGTTTCATTGAGAAGTCTCTATTTCAAATGAATTCCACTTAAAAATCATATATATATTTTTTCCAATTGATTTTTTTATATTTCTGACTATTTCTGACTTTGAAAAAAATATCGAAATTTTTCTTTCAACTTTTCTTTATTTATTATGAAAATTTAATTTTTCAGTTGATTTTTCATTTTTCTTTCAACTTTTCTTTATTTATTATGAAAATTAAATTTTTCAGTTGATTTTTCATTTTTGGGACTTAGAAAAATTTTCGATTTTTTTTCTCATATAATCTGACCTTCTATGGAATTGTTCATTTTTACACTTCTCATAATATACCTTTTAAACACACAAACAGCAAATGGCATTCTAGCGGGACTATATTTTTTCCAATTGATTTTTTTATATTTCTGACTATTTCTGACTATTTCTGACTTTGAAAAAAATATCGAAATTTTTCTTTCAACTTTTCTTTATTTATTATGAAAATTTAATTTTTCAGTTGATTTTTCACTTTTCTTTCAACTTTTCTTTATTTATTATGAAAATTAAATTTTTCAGTTGATTTTTCATTTTTGGGACTTAGAAAAATTTTCGAAATTTTCAAGAAAAAAAATTTTTCACATACACCTCAGTTTCATTGAGAAGTTTCTATTTCAAATGCATTTCACTTAAAAATCAAAAAAATTGATTTTTTTATATTTCTGACTTTGAAAAAAATATCGAAATTTTTCTTTCAACTTTTCTTTATTTATTATGAAAATTTAATTTTTCAGTTGATTTTTCATTTTTCTTTCAACTTTTCTTTATTTATTATGAAAATTAAATTTTTCAGTTGATTTTTCATTTTTGGGACTTAGAAAAATTTTCGATTTTTTTTCTCATATAATCTGACCTTCTATGGAATTGTTCATTTTTACACTTCTCATAATATACCTTTTAAACACACAAACAGCAAATGGCATTCTAGCGGGACTTAGAAAAATTTTCGAAATTTTCAAGAAAAAAAATTTTTGACATACACCTCAGTTTCATTGAGAAGTCTCTATTTCAAATGAATTCCACTTAAAAATCATATATATATTTTTTCCAATTGATTTTTTTATATTTCTGACTATTTCTGACTTTGAAAAAAATATCGAAATTTTTCTTTCAACTTTTCTTTATTTATTATGAAAATTTAATTTTTCAGTTGATTTTTCATTTTTCTTTCAACTTTTCTTTATTTATTATGAAAATTAAATTTTTCAGTTGATTTTTCATTTTTGGGACTTAGAAAAATTTTCGAAATTTTCAAGAAAAAAAATTTTTCACATACACCTCAGTTTCATTGAGAAGTTTCTATTTCAAATGCATTTCACTTAAAAATCAAAAAAATTGATTTTTTTATATTTCTGACTTTGAAAAAAATATCGAAATTTTTCTTTCAACTTTTCTTTATTTATTATGAAAATTTAATTTTTCAGTTGATTTTTCATTTTTCTTTCAACTTTTCTTTATTTATTATGAAAATTAAATTTTTCAGTTGATTTTTCATTTTTGGGACTTAGAAAAATTTTCGATTTTTTTTCTCATATAATCTGACCTTCTATGGAATTGTTCATTTTTACACTTCTCATAATATACCTTTTAAACACACAAACAGCAAATGGCATTCTAGCGGGACTATATTTTTTCCAATTGATTTTTTTATATTTCTGACTATTTCTGACTATTTCTGACTTTGAAAAAAATATCGAAATTTTTCTTTCAACTTTTCTTTATTTATTATGAAAATTTAATTTTTCAGTTGATTTTTCATTTTTCTTTCAACTTTTCTTTATTTATTATGAAAATTAAATTTTTCAGTTGATTTTTCATTTTTGGGACTTAGAAAAATTTTCGAAATTTTCAAGAAAAAAAATTTTTCACATACACCTCAGTTTCATTGAGAAGTTTCTATTTCAAATGCATTTCACTTAAAAATCAAAAAAATTGATTTTTTTATATTTCTGACTTTGAAAAAAATATCGAAATTTTTCTTTCAACTTTTCTTTATTTATTATGAAAATTTAATTTTTCAGTTGATTTTTCATTTTTCTTTCAACTTTTCTTTATTTATTATGAAAATTAAATTTTTCAGTTGATTTTTCATTTTTGGGACTTAGAAAAATTTTCGAAATTTTCAAGAAAAAAAATTTTTCACATACACCTCAGTTTCATTGAGAAGTTTCTATTTCAAATGCATTTCACTTAAAAATCAAAAAAATTGATTTTTTTATATTTCTGACTTTGAAAAAAATATCGAAATTTTTCTTTCAACTTTTCTTTATTTATTATGAAAATTTAATTTTTCAGTTGATTTTTCATTTTTCTTTCAACTTTTCTTTATTTATTATGAAAATTAAATTTTTCAGTTGATTTTTCATTTTTGGGACTTAGAAAAATTTTCGATTTTTTTTCTCATATAATCTGACCTTCTATGGAATTGTTCATTTTTACACTTCTCATAATATACCTTTTAAACACACAAACAGCAAATGGCATTCTAGCGGGACTATATTTTTTCCAATTGATTTTTTTATATTTCTGACTATTTCTGACTATTTCTGACTTTGAAAAAAATATCGAAATTTTTCTTTCAACTTTTCTTTATTTATTATGAAAATTTAATTTTTCAGTTGATTTTTCATTTTTCTTTCAACTTTTCTTTATTTATTATGAAAATTAAATTTTTCAGTTGATTTTTCATTTTTGGGACTTAGAAAAATTTTCGAAATTTTCAAGAAAAAAAATTTTTCACATACACCTCAGTTTCATTGAGAAGTTTCTATTTCAAATGCATTTCACTTAAAAATCAAAAAAATTGATTTTTTTATATTTCTGACTTTGAAAAAAATATCGAAATTTTTCTTTCAACTTTTCTTTATTTATTATGAAAATTTAATTTTTCAGTTGATTTTTCATTTTTCTTTCAACTTTTCTTTATTTATTATGAAAATTAAATTTTTCAGTTGATTTTTCATTTTTGGGACTTAGAAAAATTTTCGAAATTTTCAAGAAAAAAAATTTTTCACATACACCTCAGTTTCATTGAGAAGTTTCTATTTCAAATGCATTTCACTTAAAAATCAAAAAAATTGATTTTTTTATATTTCTGACTTTGAAAAAAATATCGAAATTTTTCTTTCAACTTTTCTTTATTTATTATGAAAATTTAATTTTTCAGTTGATTTTTCATTTTTCTTTCAACTTTTCTTTATTTATTATGAAAATTAAATTTTTCAGTTGATTTTTCATTTTTGGGACTTAGAAAAATTTTCGATTTTTTTTCTCATATAATCTGACCTTCTATGGAATTGTTCATTTTTACACTTCTCATAATATACCTTTTAAACACACAAACAGCAAATGGCATTCTAGCGGGACTTAGAAAAATTTTCGAAATTTTCAAGAAAAAAAATTTTTGACATACACCTCAGTTTCATTGAGAAGTCTCTATTTCAAATGAATTCCACTTAAAAATCATATATATATTTTTTCCAATTGATTTTTTTATATTTCTGACTATTTCTGACTTTGAAAAAAATATCGAAATTTTTCTTTCAACTTTTCTTTATTTATTATGAAAATTTAATTTTTCAGTTGATTTTTCATTTTTCTTTCAACTTTTCTTTATTTATTATGAAAATTAAATTTTTCAGTTGATTTTTCATTTTTGGGACTTAGAAAAATTTTCGATTTTTTTTCTCATATAATCTGACCTTCTATGGAATTGTTCATTTTTACACTTCTCATAATATACCTTTTAAACACACAAACAGCAAATGGCATTCTAGCGGGACTATATTTTTTCCAATTGATTTTTTTATATTTCTGACTATTTCTGACTATTTCTGACTTTGAAAAAAATATCGAAATTTTTCTTTCAACTTTTCTTTATTTATTATGAAAATTTAATTTTTCAGTTGATTTTTCACTTTTCTTTCAACTTTTCTTTATTTATTATGAAAATTAAATTTTTCAGTTGATTTTTCATTTTTGGGACTTAGAAAAATTTTCGAAATTTTCAAGAAAAAAAATTTTTCACATACACCTCAGTTTCATTGAGAAGTTTCTATTTCAAATGCATTTCACTTAAAAATCAAAAAAATTGATTTTTTTATATTTCTGACTTTGAAAAAAATATCGAAATTTTTCTTTCAACTTTTCTTTATTTATTATGAAAATTTAATTTTTCAGTTGATTTTTCATTTTTCTTTCAACTTTTCTTTATTTATTATGAAAATTAAATTTTTCAGTTGATTTTTCATTTTTGGGACTTAGAAAAATTTTCGATTTTTTTTCTCATATAATCTGACCTTCTATGGAATTGTTCATTTTTACACTTCTCATAATATACCTTTTAAACACACAAACAGCAAATGGCATTCTAGCGGGACTTAGAAAAATTTTCGAAATTTTCAAGAAAAAAAATTTTTGACATACACCTCAGTTTCATTGAGAAGTCTCTATTTCAAATGAATTCCACTTAAAAATCATATATATATTTTTTCCAATTGATTTTTTTATATTTCTGACTATTTCTGACTTTGAAAAAAATATCGAAATTTTTCTTTCAACTTTTCTTTATTTATTATGAAAATTTAATTTTTCAGTTGATTTTTCATTTTTCTTTCAACTTTTCTTTATTTATTATGAAAATTAAATTTTTCAGTTGATTTTTCATTTTTGGGACTTAGAAAAATTTTCGAAATTTTCAAGAAAAAAAATTTTTCACATACACCTCAGTTTCATTGAGAAGTTTCTATTTCAAATGCATTTCACTTAAAAATCAAAAAAATTGATTTTTTTATATTTCTGACTTTGAAAAAAATATCGAAATTTTTCTTTCAACTTTTCTTTATTTATTATGAAAATTTAATTTTTCAGTTGATTTTTCATTTTTCTTTCAACTTTTCTTTATTTATTATGAAAATTAAATTTTTCAGTTGATTTTTCATTTTTGGGACTTAGAAAAATTTTCGATTTTTTTTCTCATATAATCTGACCTTCTATGGAATTGTTCATTTTTACACTTCTCATAATATACCTTTTAAACACACAAACAGCAAATGGCATTCTAGCGGGACTATATTTTTTCCAATTGATTTTTTTATATTTCTGACTATTTCTGACTATTTCTGACTTTGAAAAAAATATCGAAATTTTTCTTTCAACTTTTCTTTATTTATTATGAAAATTTAATTTTTCAGTTGATTTTTCATTTTTCTTTCAACTTTTCTTTATTTATTATGAAAATTAAATTTTTCAGTTGATTTTTCATTTTTGGGACTTAGAAAAATTTTCGAAATTTTCAAGAAAAAAAATTTTTCACATACACCTCAGTTTCATTGAGAAGTTTCTATTTCAAATGCATTTCACTTAAAAATCAAAAAAATTGATTTTTTTATATTTCTGACTTTGAAAAAAATATCGAAATTTTTCTTTCAACTTTTCTTTATTTATTATGAAAATTTAATTTTTCAGTTGATTTTTCATTTTTCTTTCAACTTTTCTTTATTTATTATGAAAATTAAATTTTTCAGTTGATTTTTCATTTTTGGGACTTAGAAAAATTTTCGAAATTTTCAAGAAAAAAAATTTTTCACATACACCTCAGTTTCATTGAGAAGTTTCTATTTCAAATGCATTTCACTTAAAAATCAAAAAAATTGATTTTTTTATATTTCTGACTTTGAAAAAAATATCGAAATTTTTCTTTCAACTTTTCTTTATTTATTATGAAAATTTAATTTTTCAGTTGATTTTTCATTTTTCTTTCAACTTTTCTTTATTTATTATGAAAATTAAATTTTTCAGTTGATTTTTCATTTTTGGGACTTAGAAAAATTTTCGATTTTTTTTCTCATATAATCTGACCTTCTATGGAATTGTTCATTTTTACACTTCTCATAATATACCTTTTAAACACACAAACAGCAAATGGCATTCTAGCGGGACTTAGAAAAATTTTCGAAATTTTCAAGAAAAAAAATTTTTGACATACACCTCAGTTTCATTGAGAAGTCTCTATTTCAAATGAATTCCACTTAAAAATCATATATATATTTTTTCCAATTGATTTTTTTATATTTCTGACTATTTCTGACTTTGAAAAAAATATCGAAATTTTTCTTTCAACTTTTCTTTATTTATTATGAAAATTTAATTTTTCAGTTGATTTTTCATTTTTCTTTCAACTTTTCTTTATTTATTATGAAAATTAAATTTTTCAGTTGATTTTTCATTTTTGGGACTTAGAAAAATTTTCGATTTTTTTTCTCATATAATCTGACCTTCTATGGAATTGTTCATTTTTACACTTCTCATAATATACCTTTTAAACACACAAACAGCAAATGGCATTCTAGCGGGACTATATTTTTTCCAATTGATTTTTTTATATTTCTGACTATTTCTGACTATTTCTGACTTTGAAAAAAATATCGAAATTTTTCTTTCAACTTTTCTTTATTTATTATGAAAATTTAATTTTTCAGTTGATTTTTCACTTTTCTTTCAACTTTTCTTTATTTATTATGAAAATTAAATTTTTCAGTTGATTTTTCATTTTTGGGACTTAGAAAAATTTTCGAAATTTTCAAGAAAAAAAATTTTTCACATACACCTCAGTTTCATTGAGAAGTTTCTATTTCAAATGCATTTCACTTAAAAATCAAAAAAATTGATTTTTTTATATTTCTGACTTTGAAAAAAATATCGAAATTTTTCTTTCAACTTTTCTTTATTTATTATGAAAATTTAATTTTTCAGTTGATTTTTCATTTTTCTTTCAACTTTTCTTTATTTATTATGAAAATTAAATTTTTCAGTTGATTTTTCATTTTTGGGACTTAGAAAAATTTTCGATTTTTTTTCTCATATAATCTGACCTTCTATGGAATTGTTCATTTTTACACTTCTCATAATATACCTTTTAAACACACAAACAGCAAATGGCATTCTAGCGGGACTTAGAAAAATTTTCGAAATTTTCAAGAAAAAAAATTTTTGACATACACCTCAGTTTCATTGAGAAGTCTCTATTTCAAATGAATTCCACTTAAAAATCATATATATATTTTTTCCAATTGATTTTTTTATATTTCTGACTATTTCTGACTTTGAAAAAAATATCGAAATTTTTCTTTCAACTTTTCTTTATTTATTATGAAAATTTAATTTTTCAGTTGATTTTTCATTTTTCTTTCAACTTTTCTTTATTTATTATGAAAATTAAATTTTTCAGTTGATTTTTCATTTTTGGGACTTAGAAAAATTTTCGATTTTTTTTCTCATATAATCTGACCTTCTATGGAATTGTTCATTTTTACACTTCTCATAATATACCTTTTAAACACACAAACAGCAAATGGCATTCTAGCGGGACTTAGAAAAATTTTCGAAATTTTCAAGAAAAAAAATTTTTGACATACACCTCAGTTTCATTGAGAAGTCTCTATTTCAAATGAATTCCACTTAAAAATCATATATATATTTTTTCCAATTGATTTTTTTATATTTCTGACTATTTCTGACTTTGAAAAAAATATCGAAATTTTTCTTTCAACTTTTCTTTATTTATTATGAAAATTTAATTTTTCAGTTGATTTTTCATTTTTCTTTCAACTTTTCTTTATTTATTATGAAAATTAAATTTTTCAGTTGATTTTTCATTTTTGGGACTTAGAAAAATTTTCGATTTTTTTTCTCATATAATCTGACCTTCTATGGAATTGTTCATTTTTACACTTCTCATAATATACCTTTTAAACACACAAACAGCAAATGGCATTCTAGCGGGACTATATTTTTTCCAATTGATTTTTTTATATTTCTGACTATTTCTGACTATTTCTGACTTTGAAAAAAATATCGAAATTTTTCTTTCAACTTTTCTTTATTTATTATGAAAATTTAATTTTTCAGTTGATTTTTCATTTTTGGGACTTAGAAAAATTTTCGATTTTTTTTCTCATATAATCTGACCTTCTATGGAATTGTTCATTTTTACACTTCTCATAATATACCTTTTAAACACACAAACAGCAAATGGCATTCTAGCGGGACTATATTTTTTCCAATTGATTTTTTTATATTTCTGACTATTTCTGACTATTTCTGACTTTGAAAAAAATATCGAAATTTTTCTTTCAACTTTTCTTTATTTATTATGAAAATTTAATTTTTCAGTTGATTTTTCACTTTTCTTTCAACTTTTCTTTATTTATTATGAAAATTAAATTTTTCAGTTGATTTTTCATTTTTGGGACTTAGAAAAATTTTCGAAATTTTCAAGAAAAAAAATTTTTCACATACACCTCAGTTTCATTGAGAAGTTTCTATTTCAAATGCATTTCACTTAAAAATCAAAAAAATTGATTTTTTTATATTTCTGACTTTGAAAAAAATATCGAAATTTTTCTTTCAACTTTTCTTTATTTATTATGAAAATTTAATTTTTCAGTTGATTTTTCATTTTTCTTTCAACTTTTCTTTATTTATTATGAAAATTAAATTTTTCAGTTGATTTTTCATTTTTGGGACTTAGAAAAATTTTCGATTTTTTTTCTCATATAATCTGACCTTCTATGGAATTGTTCATTTTTACACTTCTCATAATATACCTTTTAAACACACAAACAGCAAATGGCATTCTAGCGGGACTTAGAAAAATTTTCGAAATTTTCAAGAAAAAAAATTTTTGACATACACCTCAGTTTCATTGAGAAGTCTCTATTTCAAATGAATTCCACTTAAAAATCATATATATATTTTTTCCAATTGATTTTTTTATATTTCTGACTATTTCTGACTTTGAAAAAAATATCGAAATTTTTCTTTCAACTTTTCTTTATTTATTATGAAAATTTAATTTTTCAGTTGATTTTTCATTTTTCTTTCAACTTTTCTTTATTTATTATGAAAATTAAATTTTTCAGTTGATTTTTCATTTTTGGGACTTAGAAAAATTTTCGATTTTTTTTCTCATATAATCTGACCTTCTATGGAATTGTTCATTTTTACACTTCTCATAATATACCTTTTAAACACACAAACAGCAAATGGCATTCTAGCGGGACTATATTTTTTCCAATTGATTTTTTTATATTTCTGACTATTTCTGACTATTTCTGACTTTGAAAAAAATATCGAAATTTTTCTTTCAACTTTTCTTTATTTATTATGAAAATTTAATTTTTCAGTTGATTTTTCATTTTTCTTTCAACTTTTCTTTATTTATTATGAAAATTAAATTTTTCAGTTGATTTTTCATTTTTGGGACTTAGAAAAATTTTCGAAATTTTCAAGAAAAAAAATTTTTCACATACACCTCAGTTTCATTGAGAAGTTTCTATTTCAAATGCATTTCACTTAAAAATCAAAAAAATTGATTTTTTTATATTTCTGACTTTGAAAAAAATATCGAAATTTTTCTTTCAACTTTTCTTTATTTATTATGAAAATTTAATTTTTCAGTTGATTTTTCATTTTTCTTTCAACTTTTCTTTATTTATTATGAAAATTAAATTTTTCAGTTGATTTTTCATTTTTGGGACTTAGAAAAATTTTCGATTTTTTTTCTCATATAATCTGACCTTCTATGGAATTGTTCATTTTTACACTTCTCATAATATACCTTTTAAACACACAAACAGCAAATGGCATTCTAGCGGGACTATATTTTTTCCAATTGATTTTTTTATATTTCTGACTATTTCTGACTATTTCTGACTTTGAAAAAAATATCGAAATTTTTCTTTCAACTTTTCTTTATTTATTATGAAAATTTAATTTTTCAGTTGATTTTTCATTTTTGGGACTTAGAAAAATTTTCGATTTTTTTTCTCATATAATCTGACCTTCTATGGAATTGTTCATTTTTACACTTCTCATAATATACCTTTTAAACACACAAACAGCAAATGGCATTCTAGCGGGACTATATTTTTTCCAATTGATTTTTTTATATTTCTGACTATTTCTGACTATTTCTGACTTTGAAAAAAATATCGAAATTTTTCTTTCAACTTTTCTTTATTTATTATGAAAATTTAATTTTTCAGTTGATTTTTCACTTTTCTTTCAACTTTTCTTTATTTATTATGAAAATTAAATTTTTCAGTTGATTTTTCATTTTTGGGACTTAGAAAAATTTTCGAAATTTTCAAGAAAAAAAATTTTTCACATACACCTCAGTTTCATTGAGAAGTTTCTATTTCAAATGCATTTCACTTAAAAATCAAAAAAATTGATTTTTTTATATTTCTGACTTTGAAAAAAATATCGAAATTTTTCTTTCAACTTTTCTTTATTTATTATGAAAATTTAATTTTTCAGTTGATTTTTCATTTTTCTTTCAACTTTTCTTTATTTATTATGAAAATTAAATTTTTCAGTTGATTTTTCATTTTTGGGACTTAGAAAAATTTTCGATTTTTTTTCTCATATAATCTGACCTTCTATGGAATTGTTCATTTTTACACTTCTCATAATATACCTTTTAAACACACAAACAGCAAATGGCATTCTAGCGGGACTTAGAAAAATTTTCGAAATTTTCAAGAAAAAAAATTTTTGACATACACCTCAGTTTCATTGAGAAGTCTCTATTTCAAATGAATTCCACTTAAAAATCATATATATATTTTTTCCAATTGATTTTTTTATATTTCTGACTATTTCTGACTTTGAAAAAAATATCGAAATTTTTCTTTCAACTTTTCTTTATTTATTATGAAAATTTAATTTTTCAGTTGATTTTTCATTTTTCTTTCAACTTTTCTTTATTTATTATGAAAATTAAATTTTTCAGTTGATTTTTCATTTTTGGGACTTAGAAAAATTTTCGATTTTTTTTCTCATATAATCTGACCTTCTATGGAATTGTTCATTTTTACACTTCTCATAATATACCTTTTAAACACACAAACAGCAAATGGCATTCTAGCGGGACTATATTTTTTCCAATTGATTTTTTTATATTTCTGACTATTTCTGACTATTTCTGACTTTGAAAAAAATATCGAAATTTTTCTTTCAACTTTTCTTTATTTATTATGAAAATTTAATTTTTCAGTTGATTTTTCATTTTTGGGACTTAGAAAAATTTTCGATTTTTTTTCTCATATAATCTGACCTTCTATGGAATTGTTCATTTTTACACTTCTCATAATATACCTTTTAAACACACAAACAGCAAATGGCATTCTAGCGGGACTATATTTTTTCCAATTGATTTTTTTATATTTCTGACTATTTCTGACTATTTCTGACTTTGAAAAAAATATCGAAATTTTTCTTTCAACTTTTCTTTATTTATTATGAAAATTTAATTTTTCAGTTGATTTTTCACTTTTCTTTCAACTTTTCTTTATTTATTATGAAAATTAAATTTTTCAGTTGATTTTTCATTTTTGGGACTTAGAAAAATTTTCGAAATTTTCAAGAAAAAAAATTTTTCACATACACCTCAGTTTCATTGAGAAGTTTCTATTTCAAATGCATTTCACTTAAAAATCAAAAAAATTGATTTTTTTATATTTCTGACTTTGAAAAAAATATCGAAATTTTTCTTTCAACTTTTCTTTATTTATTATGAAAATTTAATTTTTCAGTTGATTTTTCATTTTTCTTTCAACTTTTCTTTATTTATTATGAAAATTAAATTTTTCAGTTGATTTTTCATTTTTGGGACTTAGAAAAATTTTCGATTTTTTTTCTCATATAATCTGACCTTCTATGGAATTGTTCATTTTTACACTTCTCATAATATACCTTTTAAACACACAAACAGCAAATGGCATTCTAGCGGGACTTAGAAAAATTTTCGAAATTTTCAAGAAAAAAAATTTTTGACATACACCTCAGTTTCATTGAGAAGTCTCTATTTCAAATGAATTCCACTTAAAAATCATATATATATTTTTTCCAATTGATTTTTTTATATTTCTGACTATTTCTGACTTTGAAAAAAATATCGAAATTTTTCTTTCAACTTTTCTTTATTTATTATGAAAATTTAATTTTTCAGTTGATTTTTCATTTTTCTTTCAACTTTTCTTTATTTATTATGAAAATTAAATTTTTCAGTTGATTTTTCATTTTTGGGACTTAGAAAAATTTTCGATTTTTTTTCTCATATAATCTGACCTTCTATGGAATTGTTCATTTTTACACTTCTCATAATATACCTTTTAAACACACAAACAGCAAATGGCATTCTAGCGGGACTATATTTTTTCCAATTGATTTTTTTATATTTCTGACTATTTCTGACTATTTCTGACTTTGAAAAAAATATCGAAATTTTTCTTTCAACTTTTCTTTATTTATTATGAAAATTTAATTTTTCAGTTGATTTTTCATTTTTCTTTCAACTTTTCTTTATTTATTATGAAAATTAAATTTTTCAGTTGATTTTTCATTTTTGGGACTTAGAAAAATTTTCGAAATTTTCAAGAAAAAAAATTTTTCACATACACCTCAGTTTCATTGAGAAGTTTCTATTTCAAATGCATTTCACTTAAAAATCAAAAAAATTGATTTTTTTATATTTCTGACTTTGAAAAAAATATCGAAATTTTTCTTTCAACTTTTCTTTATTTATTATGAAAATTTAATTTTTCAGTTGATTTTTCATTTTTCTTTCAACTTTTCTTTATTTATTATGAAAATTAAATTTTTCAGTTGATTTTTCATTTTTGGGACTTAGAAAAATTTTCGATTTTTTTTCTCATATAATCTGACCTTCTATGGAATTGTTCATTTTTACACTTCTCATAATATACCTTTTAAACACACAAACAGCAAATGGCATTCTAGCGGGACTTAGAAAAATTTTCGAAATTTTCAAGAAAAAAAATTTTTGACATACACCTCAGTTTCATTGAGAAGTCTCTATTTCAAATGAATTCCACTTAAAAATCATATATATATTTTTTCCAATTGATTTTTTTATATTTCTGACTATTTCTGACTTTGAAAAAAATATCGAAATTTTTCTTTCAACTTTTCTTTATTTATTATGAAAATTTAATTTTTCAGTTGATTTTTCATTTTTCTTTCAACTTTTCTTTATTTATTATGAAAATTAAATTTTTCAGTTGATTTTTCATTTTTGGGACTTAGAAAAATTTTCGAAATTTTCAAGAAAAAAAATTTTTCACATACACCTCAGTTTCATTGAGAAGTTTCTATTTCAAATGCATTTCACTTAAAAATCAAAAAAATTGATTTTTTTATATTTCTGACTTTGAAAAAAATATCGAAATTTTTCTTTCAACTTTTCTTTATTTATTATGAAAATTTAATTTTTCAGTTGATTTTTCATTTTTCTTTCAACTTTTCTTTATTTATTATGAAAATTTAATTTTTCAGTTGATTTTTCATTTTTGGGACTTAGAAAAATTTTCGATTTTTTTTCTCATATAATCTGACCTTCTATGGAATTGTTCATTTTTACACTTCTCATAATATACCTTTTAAACACACAAACAGCAAATGGCATTCTAGCGGGACTATATTTTTTCCAATTGATTTTTTTATATTTCTGACTATTTCTGACTATTTCTGACTTTGAAAAAAATATCGAAATTTTTCTTTCAACTTTTCTTTATTTATTATGAAAATTTAATTTTTCAGTTGATTTTTCATTTTTGGGACTTAGAAAAATTTTCGATTTTTTTTCTCATATAATCTGACCTTCTATGGAATTGTTCATTTTTACACTTCTCATAATATACCTTTTAAACACACAAACAGCAAATGGCATTCTAGCGGGACTATATTTTTTCCAATTGATTTTTTTATATTTCTGACTATTTCTGACTATTTCTGACTTTGAAAAAAATATCGAAATTTTTCTTTCAACTTTTCTTTATTTATTATGAAAATTTAATTTTTCAGTTGATTTTTCACTTTTCTTTCAACTTTTCTTTATTTATTATGAAAATTAAATTTTTCAGTTGATTTTTCATTTTTGGGACTTAGAAAAATTTTCGAAATTTTCAAGAAAAAAAATTTTTCACATACACCTCAGTTTCATTGAGAAGTTTCTATTTCAAATGCATTTCACTTAAAAATCAAAAAAATTGATTTTTTTATATTTCTGACTTTGAAAAAAATATCGAAATTTTTCTTTCAACTTTTCTTTATTTATTATGAAAATTTAATTTTTCAGTTGATTTTTCATTTTTCTTTCAACTTTTCTTTATTTATTATGAAAATTAAATTTTTCAGTTGATTTTTCATTTTTGGGACTTAGAAAAATTTTCGATTTTTTTTCTCATATAATCTGACCTTCTATGGAATTGTTCATTTTTACACTTCTCATAATATACCTTTTAAACACACAAACAGCAAATGGCATTCTAGCGGGACTTAGAAAAATTTTCGAAATTTTCAAGAAAAAAAATTTTTGACATACACCTCAGTTTCATTGAGAAGTCTCTATTTCAAATGAATTCCACTTAAAAATCATATATATATTTTTTCCAATTGATTTTTTTATATTTCTGACTATTTCTGACTTTGAAAAAAATATCGAAATTTTTCTTTCAACTTTTCTTTATTTATTATGAAAATTTAATTTTTCAGTTGATTTTTCATTTTTCTTTCAACTTTTCTTTATTTATTATGAAAATTAAATTTTTCAGTTGATTTTTCATTTTTGGGACTTAGAAAAATTTTCGATTTTTTTTCTCATATAATCTGACCTTCTATGGAATTGTTCATTTTTACACTTCTCATAATATACCTTTTAAACACACAAACAGCAAATGGCATTCTAGCGGGACTATATTTTTTCCAATTGATTTTTTTATATTTCTGACTATTTCTGACTATTTCTGACTTTGAAAAAAATATCGAAATTTTTCTTTCAACTTTTCTTTATTTATTATGAAAATTTAATTTTTCAGTTGATTTTTCATTTTTCTTTCAACTTTTCTTTATTTATTATGAAAATTAAATTTTTCAGTTGATTTTTCATTTTTGGGACTTAGAAAAATTTTCGAAATTTTCAAGAAAAAAAATTTTTCACATACACCTCAGTTTCATTGAGAAGTTTCTATTTCAAATGCATTTCACTTAAAAATCATATATATATTTTTTCCAATTGATTTTTTTATATTTCTGACTATTTCTGACTTTGAAAAAAATATCGAAATTTTTCTTTCAACTTTTCTTTATTTATTATGAAAATTTAATTTTTCAGTTGATTTTTCATTTTTCTTTCAACTTTTCTTTATTTATTATGAAAATTAAATTTTTCAGTTGATTTTTCATTTTTGGGACTTAGAAAAATTTTCGATTTTTTTTCTCATATAATCTGACCTTCTATGGAATTGTTCATTTTTACACTTCTCATAATATACCTTTTAAACACACAAACAGCAAATGGCATTCTAGCGGGACTATATTTTTTCCAATTGATTTTTTTATATTTCTGACTATTTCTGACTATTTCTGACTTTGAAAAAAATATCGAAATTTTTCTTTCAACTTTTCTTTATTTATTATGAAAATTTAATTTTTCAGTTGATTTTTCATTTTTCTTTCAACTTTTCTTTATTTATTATGAAAATTAAATTTTTCAGTTGATTTTTCATTTTTGGGACTTAGAAAAATTTTCGAAATTTTCAAGAAAAAAAATTTTTCACATACACCTCAGTTTCATTGAGAAGTTTCTATTTCAAATGCATTTCACTTAAAAATCAAAAAAATTGATTTTTTTATATTTCTGACTTTGAAAAAAATATCGAAATTTTTCTTTCAACTTTTCTTTATTTATTATGAAAATTTAATTTTTCAGTTGATTTTTCATTTTTCTTTCAACTTTTCTTTATTTATTATGAAAATTAAATTTTTCAGTTGATTTTTCATTTTTGGGACTTAGAAAAATTTTCGATTTTTTTTCTCATATAATCTGACCTTCTATGGAATTGTTCATTTTTACACTTCTCATAATATACCTTTTAAACACACAAACAGCAAATGGCATTCTAGCGGGACTTAGAAAAATTTTCGAAATTTTCAAGAAAAAAAATTTTTGACATACACCTCAGTTTCATTGAGAAGTCTCTATTTCAAATGAATTCCACTTAAAAATCATATATATATTTTTTCCAATTGATTTTTTTATATTTCTGACTATTTCTGACTTTGAAAAAAATATCGAAATTTTTCTTTCAACTTTTCTTTATTTATTATGAAAATTTAATTTTTCAGTTGATTTTTCATTTTTCTTTCAACTTTTCTTTATTTATTATGAAAATTAAATTTTTCAGTTGATTTTTCATTTTTGGGACTTAGAAAAATTTTCGAAATTTTCAAGAAAAAAAATTTTTCACATACACCTCAGTTTCATTGAGAAGTTTCTATTTCAAATGCATTTCACTTAAAAATCAAAAAAATTGATTTTTTTATATTTCTGACTTTGAAAAAAATATCGAAATTTTTCTTTCAACTTTTCTTTATTTATTATGAAAATTTAATTTTTCAGTTGATTTTTCATTTTTCTTTCAACTTTTCTTTATTTATTATGAAAATTAAATTTTTCAGTTGATTTTTCATTTTTGGGACTTAGAAAAATTTTCGATTTTTTTTCTCATATAATCTGACCTTCTATGGAATTGTTCATTTTTACACTTCTCATAATATACCTTTTAAACACACAAACAGCAAATGGCATTCTAGCGGGACTATATTTTTTCCAATTGATTTTTTTATATTTCTGACTATTTCTGACTATTTCTGACTTTGAAAAAAATATCGAAATTTTTCTTTCAACTTTTCTTTATTTATTATGAAAATTTAATTTTTCAGTTGATTTTTCATTTTTGGGACTTAGAAAAATTTTCGATTTTTTTTCTCATATAATCTGACCTTCTATGGAATTGTTCATTTTTACACTTCTCATAATATACCTTTTAAACACACAAACAGCAAATGGCATTCTAGCGGGACTATATTTTTTCCAATTGATTTTTTTATATTTCTGACTATTTCTGACTATTTCTGACTTTGAAAAAAATATCGAAATTTTTCTTTCAACTTTTCTTTATTTATTATGAAAATTTAATTTTTCAGTTGATTTTTCACTTTTCTTTCAACTTTTCTTTATTTATTATGAAAATTAAATTTTTCAGTTGATTTTTCATTTTTGGGACTTAGAAAAATTTTCGAAATTTTCAAGAAAAAAAATTTTTCACATACACCTCAGTTTCATTGAGAAGTTTCTATTTCAAATGCATTTCACTTAAAAATCAAAAAAATTGATTTTTTTATATTTCTGACTTTGAAAAAAATATCGAAATTTTTCTTTCAACTTTTCTTTATTTATTATGAAAATTTAATTTTTCAGTTGATTTTTCATTTTTCTTTCAACTTTTCTTTATTTATTATGAAAATTAAATTTTTCAGTTGATTTTTCATTTTTGGGACTTAGAAAAATTTTCGATTTTTTTTCTCATATAATCTGACCTTCTATGGAATTGTTCATTTTTACACTTCTCATAATATACCTTTTAAACACACAAACAGCAAATGGCATTCTAGCGGGACTTAGAAAAATTTTCGAAATTTTCAAGAAAAAAAATTTTTGACATACACCTCAGTTTCATTGAGAAGTCTCTATTTCAAATGAATTCCACTTAAAAATCATATATATATTTTTTCCAATTGATTTTTTTATATTTCTGACTATTTCTGACTTTGAAAAAAATATCGAAATTTTTCTTTCAACTTTTCTTTATTTATTATGAAAATTTAATTTTTCAGTTGATTTTTCATTTTTCTTTCAACTTTTCTTTATTTATTATGAAAATTAAATTTTTCAGTTGATTTTTCATTTTTGGGACTTAGAAAAATTTTCGATTTTTTTTCTCATATAATCTGACCTTCTATGGAATTGTTCATTTTTACACTTCTCATAATATACCTTTTAAACACACAAACAGCAAATGGCATTCTAGCGGGACTATATTTTTTCCAATTGATTTTTTTATATTTCTGACTATTTCTGACTATTTCTGACTTTGAAAAAAATATCGAAATTTTTCTTTCAACTTTTCTTTATTTATTATGAAAATTTAATTTTTCAGTTGATTTTTCATTTTTCTTTCAACTTTTCTTTATTTATTATGAAAATTAAATTTTTCAGTTGATTTTTCATTTTTGGGACTTAGAAAAATTTTCGAAATTTTCAAGAAAAAAAATTTTTCACATACACCTCAGTTTCATTGAGAAGTTTCTATTTCAAATGCATTTCACTTAAAAATCAAAAAAATTGATTTTTTTATATTTCTGACTTTGAAAAAAATATCGAAATTTTTCTTTCAACTTTTCTTTATTTATTATGAAAATTTAATTTTTCAGTTGATTTTTCATTTTTCTTTCAACTTTTCTTTATTTATTATGAAAATTAAATTTTTCAGTTGATTTTTCATTTTTGGGACTTAGAAAAATTTTCGATTTTTTTTCTCATATAATCTGACCTTCTATGGAATTGTTCATTTTTACACTTCTCATAATATACCTTTTAAACACACAAACAGCAAATGGCATTCTAGCGGGACTTAGAAAAATTTTCGAAATTTTCAAGAAAAAAAATTTTTGACATACACCTCAGTTTCATTGAGAAGTCTCTATTTCAAATGAATTCCACTTAAAAATCATATATATATTTTTTCCAATTGATTTTTTTATATTTCTGACTATTTCTGACTTTGAAAAAAATATCGAAATTTTTCTTTCAACTTTTCTTTATTTATTATGAAAATTTAATTTTTCAGTTGATTTTTCATTTTTCTTTCAACTTTTCTTTATTTATTATGAAAATTAAATTTTTCAGTTGATTTTTCATTTTTGGGACTTAGAAAAATTTTCGATTTTTTTTCTCATATAATCTGACCTTCTATGGAATTGTTCATTTTTACACTTCTCATAATATACCTTTTAAACACACAAACAGCAAATGGCATTCTAGCGGGACTATATTTTTTCCAATTGATTTTTTTATATTTCTGACTATTTCTGACTATTTCTGACTTTGAAAAAAATATCGAAATTTTTCTTTCAACTTTTCTTTATTTATTATGAAAATTTAATTTTTCAGTTGATTTTTCATTTTTCTTTCAACTTTTCTTTATTTATTATGAAAATTAAATTTTTCAGTTGATTTTTCATTTTTGGGACTTAGAAAAATTTTCGAAATTTTCAAGAAAAAAAATTTTTCACATACACCTCAGTTTCATTGAGAAGTTTCTATTTCAAATGCATTTCACTTAAAAATCAAAAAAATTGATTTTTTTATATTTCTGACTTTGAAAAAAATATCGAAATTTTTCTTTCAACTTTTCTTTATTTATTATGAAAATTTAATTTTTCAGTTGATTTTTCATTTTTCTTTCAACTTTTCTTTATTTATTATGAAAATTAAATTTTTCAGTTGATTTTTCATTTTTGGGACTTAGAAAAATTTTCGATTTTTTTTCTCATATAATCTGACCTTCTATGGAATTGTTCATTTTTACACTTCTCATAATATACCTTTTAAACACACAAACAGCAAATGGCATTCTAGCGGGACTTAGAAAAATTTTCGAAATTTTCAAGAAAAAAAATTTTTGACATACACCTCAGTTTCATTGAGAAGTCTCTATTTCAAATGAATTCCACTTAAAAATCATATATATATTTTTTCCAATTGATTTTTTTATATTTCTGACTATTTCTGACTTTGAAAAAAATATCGAAATTTTTCTTTCAACTTTTCTTTATTTATTATGAAAATTTAATTTTTCAGTTGATTTTTCATTTTTCTTTCAACTTTTCTTTATTTATTATGAAAATTAAATTTTTCAGTTGATTTTTCATTTTTGGGACTTAGAAAAATTTTCGAAATTTTCAAGAAAAAAAATTTTTCACATACACCTCAGTTTCATTGAGAAGTTTCTATTTCAAATGCATTTCACTTAAAAATCAAAAAAATTGATTTTTTTATATTTCTGACTTTGAAAAAAATATCGAAATTTTTCTTTCAACTTTTCTTTATTTATTATGAAAATTTAATTTTTCAGTTGATTTTTCATTTTTCTTTCAACTTTTCTTTATTTATTATGAAAATTAAATTTTTCAGTTGATTTTTCATTTTTGGGACTTAGAAAAATTTTCGATTTTTTTTCTCATATAATCTGACCTTCTATGGAATTGTTCATTTTTACACTTCTCATAATATACCTTTTAAACACACAAACAGCAAATGGCATTCTAGCGGGACTATATTTTTTCCAATTGATTTTTTTATATTTCTGACTATTTCTGACTATTTCTGACTTTGAAAAAAATATCGAAATTTTTCTTTCAACTTTTCTTTATTTATTATGAAAATTTAATTTTTCAGTTGATTTTTCATTTTTCTTTCAACTTTTCTTTATTTATTATGAAAATTAAATTTTTCAGTTGATTTTTCATTTTTGGGACTTAGAAAAATTTTCGAAATTTTCAAGAAAAAAAATTTTTCACATACACCTCAGTTTCATTGAGAAGTTTCTATTTCAAATGCATTTCACTTAAAAATCAAAAAAATTGATTTTTTTATATTTCTGACTTTGAAAAAAATATCGAAATTTTTCTTTCAACTTTTCTTTATTTATTATGAAAATTTAATTTTTCAGTTGATTTTTCATTTTTCTTTCAACTTTTCTTTATTTATTATGAAAATTAAATTTTTCAGTTGATTTTTCATTTTTGGGACTTAGAAAAATTTTCGATTTTTTTTCTCATATAATCTGACCTTCTATGGAATTGTTCATTTTTACACTTCTCATAATATACCTTTTAAACACACAAACAGCAAATGGCATTCTAGCGGGACTTAGAAAAATTTTCGAAATTTTCAAGAAAAAAAATTTTTGACATACACCTCAGTTTCATTGAGAAGTCTCTATTTCAAATGAATTCCACTTAAAAATCATATATATATTTTTTCCAATTGATTTTTTTATATTTCTGACTATTTCTGACTTTGAAAAAAATATCGAAATTTTTCTTTCAACTTTTCTTTATTTATTATGAAAATTTAATTTTTCAGTTGATTTTTCATTTTTCTTTCAACTTTTCTTTATTTATTATGAAAATTAAATTTTTCAGTTGATTTTTCATTTTTGGGACTTAGAAAAATTTTCGATTTTTTTTCTCATATAATCTGACCTTCTATGGAATTGTTCATTTTTACACTTCTCATAATATACCTTTTAAACACACAAACAGCAAATGGCATTCTAGCGGGACTATATTTTTTCCAATTGATTTTTTTATATTTCTGACTATTTCTGACTATTTCTGACTTTGAAAAAAATATCGAAATTTTTTTTCAACTTTTCTTTATTTATTATGAAAATTTAATTTTTCAGTTGATTTTTCATTTTTCTTTCAACTTTTCTTTATTTATTATGAAAATTAAATTTTTCAGTTGATTTTTCATTTTTGGGACTTAGAAAAATTTTCGAAATTTTCAAGAAAAAAAATTTTTCACATACACCTCAGTTTCATTGAGAAGTTTCTATTTCAAATGCATTTCACTTAAAAATCAAAAAAATTGATTTTTTTATATTTCTGACTTTGAAAAAAATATCGAAATTTTTCTTTCAACTTTTCTTTATTTATTATGAAAATTTAATTTTTCAGTTGATTTTTCATTTTTCTTTCAACTTTTCTTTATTTATTATGAAAATTAAATTTTTCAGTTGATTTTTCATTTTTGGGACTTAGAAAAATTTTCGATTTTTTTTCTCATATAATCTGACCTTCTATGGAATTGTTCATTTTTACACTTCTCATAATATACCTTTTAAACACACAAACAGCAAATGGCATTCTAGCGGGACTTAGAAAAATTTTCGAAATTTTCAAGAAAAAAAATTTTTGACATACACCTCAGTTTCATTGAGAAGTCTCTATTTCAAATGAATTCCACTTAAAAATCATATATATATTTTTTCCAATTGATTTTTTTATATTTCTGACTATTTCTGACTTTGAAAAAAATATCGAAATTTTTCTTTCAACTTTTCTTTATTTATTATGAAAATTTAATTTTTCAGTTGATTTTTCATTTTTCTTTCAACTTTTCTTTATTTATTATGAAAATTAAATTTTTCAGTTGATTTTTCATTTTTGGGACTTAGAAAAATTTTCGAAATTTTCAAGAAAAAAAATTTTTCACATACACCTCAGTTTCATTGAGAAGTTTCTATTTCAAATGCATTTCACTTAAAAATCAAAAAAATTGATTTTTTTATATTTCTGACTTTGAAAAAAATATCGAAATTTTTCTTTCAACTTTTCTTTATTTATTATGAAAATTTAATTTTTCAGTTGATTTTTCATTTTTCTTTCAACTTTTCTTTATTTATTATGAAAATTAAATTTTTCAGTTGATTTTTCATTTTTGGGACTTAGAAAAATTTTCGATTTTTTTTCTCATATAATCTGACCTTCTATGGAATTGTTCATTTTTACACTTCTCATAATATACCTTTTAAACACACAAACAGCAAATGGCATTCTAGCGGGACTATATTTTTTCCAATTGATTTTTTTATATTTCTGACTATTTCTGACTATTTCTGACTTTGAAAAAAATATCGAAATTTTTCTTTCAACTTTTCTTTATTTATTATGAAAATTTAATTTTTCAGTTGATTTTTCATTTTTGGGACTTAGAAAAATTTTCGATTTTTTTTCTCATATAATCTGACCTTCTATGGAATTGTTCATTTTTACACTTCTCATAATATACCTTTTAAACACACAAACAGCAAATGGCATTCTAGCGGGACTATATTTTTTCCAATTGATTTTTTTATATTTCTGACTATTTCTGACTATTTCTGACTTTGAAAAAAATATCGAAATTTTTCTTTCAACTTTTCTTTATTTATTATGAAAATTTAATTTTTCAGTTGATTTTTCACTTTTCTTTCAACTTTTCTTTATTTATTATGAAAATTAAATTTTTCAGTTGATTTTTCATTTTTGGGACTTAGAAAAATTTTCGAAATTTTCAAGAAAAAAAATTTTTCACATACACCTCAGTTTCATTGAGAAGTTTCTATTTCAAATGCATTTCACTTAAAAATCAAAAAAATTGATTTTTTTATATTTCTGACTTTGAAAAAAATATCGAAATTTTTCTTTCAACTTTTCTTTATTTATTATGAAAATTTAATTTTTCAGTTGATTTTTCATTTTTCTTTCAACTTTTCTTTATTTATTATGAAAATTAAATTTTTCAGTTGATTTTTCATTTTTGGGACTTAGAAAAATTTTCGATTTTTTTTCTCATATAATCTGACCTTCTATGGAATTGTTCATTTTTACACTTCTCATAATATACCTTTTAAACACACAAACAGCAAATGGCATTCTAGCGGGACTTAGAAAAATTTTCGAAATTTTCAAGAAAAAAAATTTTTGACATACACCTCAGTTTCATTGAGAAGTCTCTATTTCAAATGAATTCCACTTAAAAATCATATATATATTTTTTCCAATTGATTTTTTTATATTTCTGACTATTTCTGACTTTGAAAAAAATATCGAAATTTTTCTTTCAACTTTTCTTTATTTATTATGAAAATTTAATTTTTCAGTTGATTTTTCATTTTTCTTTCAACTTTTCTTTATTTATTATGAAAATTAAATTTTTCAGTTGATTTTTCATTTTTGGGACTTAGAAAAATTTTCGATTTTTTTTCTCATATAATCTGACCTTCTATGGAATTGTTCATTTTTACACTTCTCATAATATACCTTTTAAACACACAAACAGCAAATGGCATTCTAGCGGGACTATATTTTTTCCAATTGATTTTTTTATATTTCTGACTATTTCTGACTATTTCTGACTTTGAAAAAAATATCGAAATTTTTCTTTCAACTTTTCTTTATTTATTATGAAAATTTAATTTTTCAGTTGATTTTTCATTTTTCTTTCAACTTTTCTTTATTTATTATGAAAATTAAATTTTTCAGTTGATTTTTCATTTTTGGGACTTAGAAAAATTTTCGAAATTTTCAAGAAAAAAAATTTTTCACATACACCTCAGTTTCATTGAGAAGTTTCTATTTCAAATGCATTTCACTTAAAAATCAAAAAAATTGATTTTTTTATATTTCTGACTTTGAAAAAAATATCGAAATTTTTCTTTCAACTTTTCTTTATTTATTATGAAAATTTAATTTTTCAGTTGATTTTTCATTTTTCTTTCAACTTTTCTTTATTTATTATGAAAATTAAATTTTTCAGTTGATTTTTCATTTTTGGGACTTAGAAAAATTTTCGATTTTTTTTCTCATATAATCTGACCTTCTATGGAATTGTTCATTTTTACACTTCTCATAATATACCTTTTAAACACACAAACAGCAAATGGCATTCTAGCGGGACTTAGAAAAATTTTCGAAATTTTCAAGAAAAAAAATTTTTGACATACACCTCAGTTTCATTGAGAAGTCTCTATTTCAAATGAATTCCACTTAAAAATCATATATATATTTTTTCCAATTGATTTTTTTATATTTCTGACTATTTCTGACTTTGAAAAAAATATCGAAATTTTTCTTTCAACTTTTCTTTATTTATTATGAAAATTTAATTTTTCAGTTGATTTTTCATTTTTCTTTCAACTTTTCTTTATTTATTATGAAAATTAAATTTTTCAGTTGATTTTTCATTTTTGGGACTTAGAAAAATTTTCGAAATTTTCAAGAAAAAAAATTTTTCACATACACCTCAGTTTCATTGAGAAGTTTCTATTTCAAATGCATTTCACTTAAAAATCAAAAAAATTGATTTTTTTATATTTCTGACTTTGAAAAAAATATCGAAATTTTTCTTTCAACTTTTCTTTATTTATTATGAAAATTTAATTTTTCAGTTGATTTTTCATTTTTCTTTCAACTTTTCTTTATTTATTATGAAAATTAAATTTTTCAGTTGATTTTTCATTTTTGGGACTTAGAAAAATTTTCGATTTTTTTTCTCATATAATCTGACCTTCTATGGAATTGTTCATTTTTACACTTCTCATAATATACCTTTTAAACACACAAACAGCAAATGGCATTCTAGCGGGACTATATTTTTTCCAATTGATTTTTTTATATTTCTGACTATTTCTGACTATTTCTGACTTTGAAAAAAATATCGAAATTTTTCTTTCAACTTTTCTTTATTTATTATGAAAATTTAATTTTTCAGTTGATTTTTCATTTTTGGGACTTAGAAAAATTTTCGATTTTTTTTCTCATATAATCTGACCTTCTATGGAATTGTTCATTTTTACACTTCTCATAATATACCTTTTAAACACACAAACAGCAAATGGCATTCTAGCGGGACTATATTTTTTCCAATTGATTTTTTTATATTTCTGACTATTTCTGACTATTTCTGACTTTGAAAAAAATATCGAAATTTTTCTTTCAACTTTTCTTTATTTATTATGAAAATTTAATTTTTCAGTTGATTTTTCACTTTTCTTTCAACTTTTCTTTATTTATTATGAAAATTAAATTTTTCAGTTGATTTTTCATTTTTGGGACTTAGAAAAATTTTCGAAATTTTCAAGAAAAAAAATTTTTCACATACACCTCAGTTTCATTGAGAAGTTTCTATTTCAAATGCATTTCACTTAAAAATCAAAAAAATTGATTTTTTTATATTTCTGACTTTGAAAAAAATATCGAAATTTTTCTTTCAACTTTTCTTTATTTATTATGAAAATTTAATTTTTCAGTTGATTTTTCATTTTTCTTTCAACTTTTCTTTATTTATTATGAAAATTAAATTTTTCAGTTGATTTTTCATTTTTGGGACTTAGAAAAATTTTCGATTTTTTTTCTCATATAATCTGACCTTCTATGGAATTGTTCATTTTTACACTTCTCATAATATACCTTTTAAACACACAAACAGCAAATGGCATTCTAGCGGGACTTAGAAAAATTTTCGAAATTTTCAAGAAAAAAAATTTTTGACATACACCTCAGTTTCATTGAGAAGTCTCTATTTCAAATGAATTCCACTTAAAAATCATATATATATTTTTTCCAATTGATTTTTTTATATTTCTGACTATTTCTGACTTTGAAAAAAATATCGAAATTTTTCTTTCAACTTTTCTTTATTTATTATGAAAATTTAATTTTTCAGTTGATTTTTCATTTTTCTTTCAACTTTTCTTTATTTATTATGAAAATTAAATTTTTCAGTTGATTTTTCATTTTTGGGACTTAGAAAAATTTTCGATTTTTTTTCTCATATAATCTGACCTTCTATGGAATTGTTCATTTTTACACTTCTCATAATATACCTTTTAAACACACAAACAGCAAATGGCATTCTAGCGGGACTATATTTTTTCCAATTGATTTTTTTATATTTCTGACTATTTCTGACTATTTCTGACTTTGAAAAAAATATCGAAATTTTTCTTTCAACTTTTCTTTATTTATTATGAAAATTTAATTTTTCAGTTGATTTTTCATTTTTCTTTCAACTTTTCTTTATTTATTATGAAAATTAAATTTTTCAGTTGATTTTTCATTTTTGGGACTTAGAAAAATTTTCGAAATTTTCAAGAAAAAAAATTTTTCACATACACCTCAGTTTCATTGAGAAGTTTCTATTTCAAATGCATTTCACTTAAAAATCAAAAAAATTGATTTTTTTATATTTCTGACTTTGAAAAAAATATCGAAATTTTTCTTTCAACTTTTCTTTATTTATTATGAAAATTTAATTTTTCAGTTGATTTTTCATTTTTCTTTCAACTTTTCTTTATTTATTATGAAAATTAAATTTTTCAGTTGATTTTTCATTTTTGGGACTTAGAAAAATTTTCGATTTTTTTTCTCATATAATCTGACCTTCTATGGAATTGTTCATTTTTACACTTCTCATAATATACCTTTTAAACACACAAACAGCAAATGGCATTCTAGCGGGACTTAGAAAAATTTTCGAAATTTTCAAGAAAAAAAATTTTTGACATACACCTCAGTTTCATTGAGAAGTCTCTATTTCAAATGAATTCCACTTAAAAATCATATATATATTTTTTCCAATTGATTTTTTTATATTTCTGACTATTTCTGACTTTGAAAAAAATATCGAAATTTTTCTTTCAACTTTTCTTTATTTATTATGAAAATTTAATTTTTCAGTTGATTTTTCATTTTTCTTTCAACTTTTCTTTATTTATTATGAAAATTAAATTTTTCATTTGATTTTTCATTTTTGGGACTTAGAAAAATTTTCGAAATTTTCAAGAAAAAAAATTTTTCACATACACCTCAGTTTCATTGAGAAGTTTCTATTTCAAATGCATTTCACTTAAAAATCAAAAAAATTGATTTTTTTATATTTCTGACTTTGAAAAAAATATCGAAATTTTTCTTTCAACTTTTCTTTATTTATTATGAAAATTTAATTTTTCAGTTGATTTTTCATTTTTCTTTCAACTTTTCTTTATTTATTATGAAAATTAAATTTTTCAGTTGATTTTTCATTTTTGGGACTTAGAAAAATTTTCGATTTTTTTTCTCATATAATCTGACCTTCTATGGAATTGTTCATTTTTACACTTCTCATAATATACCTTTTAAACACACAAACAGCAAATGGCATTCTAGCGGGACTATATTTTTTCCAATTGATTTTTTTATATTTCTGACTATTTCTGACTATTTCTGACTTTGAAAAAAATATCGAAATTTTTCTTTCAACTTTTCTTTATTTATTATGAAAATTTAATTTTTCAGTTGATTTTTCATTTTTCTTTCAACTTTTCTTTATTTATTATGAAAATTAAATTTTTCAGTTGATTTTTCATTTTTGGGACTTAGAAAAATTTTCGAAATTTTCAAGAAAAAAAATTTTTCACATACACCTCAGTTTCATTGAGAAGTTTCTATTTCAAATGCATTTCACTTAAAAATCAAAAAAATTGATTTTTTTATATTTCTGACTTTGAAAAAAATATCGAAATTTTTCTTTCAACTTTTCTTTATTTATTATGAAAATTTAATTTTTCAGTTGATTTTTCATTTTTCTTTCAACTTTTCTTTATTTATTATGAAAATTAAATTTTTCAGTTGATTTTTCATTTTTGGGACTTAGAAAAATTTTCGATTTTTTTTCTCATATAATCTGACCTTCTATGGAATTGTTCATTTTTACACTTCTCATAATATACCTTTTAAACACACAAACAGCAAATGGCATTCTAGCGGGACTTAGAAAAATTTTCGAAATTTTCAAGAAAAAAAATTTTTGACATACACCTCAGTTTCATTGAGAAGTCTCTATTTCAAATGAATTCCACTTAAAAATCATATATATATTTTTTCCAATTGATTTTTTTATATTTCTGACTATTTCTGACTTTGAAAAAAATATCGAAATTTTTCTTTCAACTTTTCTTTATTTATTATGAAAATTTAATTTTTCAGTTGATTTTTCATTTTTCTTTCAACTTTTCTTTATTTATTATGAAAATTAAATTTTTCAGTTGATTTTTCATTTTTGGGACTTAGAAAAATTTTCGATTTTTTTTCTCATATAATCTGACCTTCTATGGAATTGTTCATTTTTACACTTCTCATAATATACCTTTTAAACACACAAACAGCAAATGGCATTCTAGCGGGACTATATTTTTTCCAATTGATTTTTTTATATTTCTGACTATTTCTGACTATTTCTGACTTTGAAAAAAATATCGAAATTTTTCTTTCAACTTTTCTTTATTTATTATGAAAATTTAATTTTTCAGTTGATTTTTCATTTTTCTTTCAACTTTTCTTTATTTATTATGAAAATTAAATTTTTCAGTTGATTTTTCATTTTTGGGACTTAGAAAAATTTTCGAAATTTTCAAGAAAAAAAATTTTTCACATACACCTCAGTTTCATTGAGAAGTTTCTATTTCAAATGCATTTCACTTAAAAATCAAAAAAATTGATTTTTTTATATTTCTGACTTTGAAAAAAATATCGAAATTTTTCTTTCAACTTTTCTTTATTTATTATGAAAATTTAATTTTTCAGTTGATTTTTCATTTTTCTTTCAACTTTTCTTTATTTATTATGAAAATTAAATTTTTCAGTTGATTTTTCATTTTTGGGACTTAGAAAAATTTTCGATTTTTTTTCTCATATAATCTGACCTTCTATGGAATTGTTCATTTTTACACTTCTCATAATATACCTTTTAAACACACAAACAGCAAATGGCATTCTAGCGGGACTTAGAAAAATTTTCGAAATTTTCAAGAAAAAAAATTTTTGACATACACCTCAGTTTCATTGAGAAGTCTCTATTTCAAATGAATTCCACTTAAAAATCATATATATATTTTTTCCAATTGATTTTTTTATATTTCTGACTATTTCTGACTTTGAAAAAAATATCGAAATTTTTCTTTCAACTTTTCTTTATTTATTATGAAAATTTAATTTTTCAGTTGATTTTTCATTTTTCTTTCAACTTTTCTTTATTTATTATGAAAATTAAATTTTTCATTTGATTTTTCATTTTTGGGACTTAGAAAAATTTTCGAAATTTTCAAGAAAAAAAATTTTTCACATACACCTCAGTTTCATTGAGAAGTTTCTATTTCAAATGCATTTCACTTAAAAATCAAAAAAATTGATTTTTTTATATTTCTGACTTTGAAAAAAATATCGAAATTTTTCTTTCAACTTTTCTTTATTTATTATGAAAATTTAATTTTTCAGTTGATTTTTCATTTTTCTTTCAACTTTTCTTTATTTATTATGAAAATTAAATTTTTCAGTTGATTTTTCATTTTTGGGACTTAGAAAAATTTTCGATTTTTTTTCTCATATAATCTGACCTTCTATGGAATTGTTCATTTTTACACTTCTCATAATATACCTTTTAAACACACAAACAGCAAATGGCATTCTAGCGGGACTATATTTTTTCCAATTGATTTTTTTATATTTCTGACTATTTCTGACTATTTCTGACTTTGAAAAAAATATCGAAATTTTTCTTTCAACTTTTCTTTATTTATTATGAAAATTTAATTTTTCAGTTGATTTTTCATTTTTCTTTCAACTTTTCTTTATTTATTATGAAAATTAAATTTTTCAGTTGATTTTTCATTTTTGGGACTTAGAAAAATTTTCGAAATTTTCAAGAAAAAAAATTTTTCACATACACCTCAGTTTCATTGAGAAGTTTCTATTTCAAATGCATTTCACTTAAAAATCAAAAAAATTGATTTTTTTATATTTCTGACTTTGAAAAAAATATCGAAATTTTTCTTTCAACTTTTCTTTATTTATTATGAAAATTTAATTTTTCAGTTGATTTTTCATTTTTCTTTCAACTTTTCTTTATTTATTATGAAAATTAAATTTTTCAGTTGATTTTTCATTTTTGGGACTTAGAAAAATTTTCGATTTTTTTTCTCATATAATCTGACCTTCTATGGAATTGTTCATTTTTACACTTCTCATAATATACCTTTTAAACACACAAACAGCAAATGGCATTCTAGCGGGACTTAGAAAAATTTTCGAAATTTTCAAGAAAAAAAATTTTTGACATACACCTCAGTTTCATTGAGAAGTCTCTATTTCAAATGAATTCCACTTAAAAATCATATATATATTTTTTCCAATTGATTTTTTTATATTTCTGACTATTTCTGACTTTGAAAAAAATATCGAAATTTTTCTTTCAACTTTTCTTTATTTATTATGAAAATTTAATTTTTCAGTTGATTTTTCATTTTTCTTTCAACTTTTCTTTATTTATTATGAAAATTAAATTTTTCAGTTGATTTTTCATTTTTGGGACTTAGAAAAATTTTCGAAATTTTCAAGAAAAAAAATTTTTCACATACACCTCAGTTTCATTGAGAAGTTTCTATTTCAAATGCATTTCACTTAAAAATCAAAAAAATTGATTTTTTTATATTTCTGACTTTGAAAAAAATATCGAAATTTTTCTTTCAACTTTTCTTTATTTATTATGAAAATTTAATTTTTCAGTTGATTTTTCATTTTTCTTTCAACTTTTCTTTATTTATTATGAAAATTAAATTTTTCAGTTGATTTTTCATTTTTGGGACTTAGAAAAATTTTCGATTTTTTTTCTCATATAATCTGACCTTCTATGGAATTGTTCATTTTTACACTTCTCATAATATACCTTTTAAACACACAAACAGCAAATGGCATTCTAGCGGGACTATATTTTTTCCAATTGATTTTTTTATATTTCTGACTATTTCTGACTATTTCTGACTTTGAAAAAAATATCGAAATTTTTCTTTCAACTTTTCTTTATTTATTATGAAAATTTAATTTTTCAGTTGATTTTTCATTTTTCTTTCAACTTTTCTTTATTTATTATGAAAATT
>CAWYQB010000369.1:5000-10000 GCA_963966105.1 Volucella zonaria
TCTGACAATCGATTTGCACGTCAGAACTGTTTCGGTCTTCCATCAGGGTTTCCCCTGACTTCAACCTGATCAAGTATAGTTCACCATCTTTCGGGTCACAGCATATATGCTCAAGGTACGCTCTAGTTAGAGGCATAAATAATATAAATACTATTATGCATAACTGTATAGAACGCCCCGGGATTGAATTTATATTTCATAATAAAACATAAACTAATCCCATTAAAACAGTTAAGTTAATTATGCCATTGGGTTTTATTAAAAATACCCAATGACTTGCACATATGTTAGACTCCTTGGTCCGTGTTTCAAGACGGGTCCCGAAGGTATCCTGAATCTATCGCATTGTTAATCATATAAGTGCATACAATAAAATAAATAAATCAATAGATTTACCTACCATTGTAAAATTCCGTAAAATTTAAGCACTATATATAATTAAATCTGTCAATGATTTATCAAATCTAATACATTTATCTTATGTTAGAAATCCGAAAATAACTAATTTGGATAAACTTAAGTAAAAGATCTTATGATAAATATTTAATACATTAACAGATTACAATGTCCTTATATGGAAAAATTGCACACCATTTCTATTATATTAAAGAATATAACTTTATTAGTGATGAATTTTCCATAACGGATATTCAGGTTCATCGGGCTTAACCTCTAAGCAGTTTCACGTACTATTTAACTCTCTATTCAGAGTTCTTTTCAACTTTCCCTCACGGTACTTGTTTACTATCGGTCTCATGGTTATATTTAGTTTTAGATGGAGTTTACCACCCACTTAGTGCTGCACTATCAAGCAACACGACTCTTTGGAAACACCTTCTAGTAATCATTAACGTTATACGGGCCTGGCACCCTCTATGGGTAAATGGCCTCATTTAAGAAGGACTTAAATCATTAATTTCTCATACTAGATTATAGATGTTCCATACACTGCATCCCATATTTGCCATAAAGACAAAATGGCTTAGTGCTGAACTGTTTTCTTTTCGCTCGCCGCTACTAAGAAAATCCTGGTTAGTTTCTTTTCCTTCCCTCATTAATATGCTTAAATTCGGGGAGTTTTCTCATATGAGTTGAGGTTGTTTAACACAAATAAATAAAAATTATTTTATATACTCATCAGTTTAATAAGTAAATCTTTTCTATATATATTATCAAGTGTGAGGCAATTCTATTATAATTTATATTATTATTTTCGACTTTGGTTTATGGTTTTTTTTTTTTTTTTAATTTTAGTTTCTCTTGTCACAGTAGAAATATTTAATTAACATATTAATGCATATTTCTATATTAGTTTAAATAAATATTTTATACTAGACATTCCTTCACAAATAGATAATATAGAATACTAAGATTCCATTATTTTGAGGTATATATTATAAATTAATATTATGAATTTAATAAAATAAATCCAATAATATAACATGTGCTTAAGTATATTTCCAAAAAGTAATATAAATTTCTTCTTTTTCATATACAAGCAACTTATTTAGAATAGTCTCACAACCCTCAACCATATGTAGTCCAAGCAGCACTTCAAAATTAATTAAAGTACATAACAGCATGGACTGCGATATGCGTTCAAAATGTCGATGTTCATGTGTCCTGCAGTTCACACGATGACGCACAGTTTGCTGCGTTCTTCATCGACCCATGAGCCAAGTGATCCACCGCTTAGAGTATTTAAAATTTTGTTTAGAATAAGTCATATAATATTAAAGGAATAATAATAATTATTAAAGGTATAATTAAATAAGCAAACAATAAACCATTATTTAATAAAATTTTTTTAATTAAACAATATATTGCAAAACATTTCTCTTTTATTGTTGTCATTCAATTTGCCTTTATTTATTATTTTTATATTATTTCCTTTCATTTCATCATCATTATTATTATTATTATTATTACCATCATTTTTATAATTTAAAATTTATTAAATTAATAATATAATAATTAATGAAATGTTTCTTTTTTAACCTAATGCCTATTGTTGCGAATGTCCAATTCCATAAGGAATCGTAACTTAATTTTCTATATAGAAAAAATAAGTACAACATGTGACATTAAGTTCTTACATAACTCTTACTTATACATATATGTATTTATATAAAAAATAAATATATATTAATATAATATCTTGTACACTTATAATTGGGTATTTGTATTTTATTCATTAATATTATAATTGAATATTTTATATGTTTCACTTTCTATATAATTTATTTCGTTTGTATCTTTGTATCTTTATGTTTTTGTGTTTTTCTTTTGCCTCTTATATATTAATTTCGTTCTTAGTATGTACAATTGATATTTATTATATATTTTAATTTAAATATAAATTTTCTATGTATTTATTTTTAAGAGTAAGTAAGATGCCTTCAAATAATAATCTTTGGATAAATGCTTTAATTTTTAATATTTTTGTAGAAGGAACACGTTAATGATCCTTCCGCAGGTTCACCTACGGAAACCTTGTTACGACTTTTACTTCCTCTAAATAATCAAGTTCGGTCAACTTCTGCGAAACAACCGTAACACGTGAGCGTCACAGTGATCACGTCCGGAGACCTCACTAAATAATTCAATCGGTAGTAGCGACGGGCGGTGTGTACAAAGGGCAGGGACGTAATCAATACGAGTTAATGACTCACACTTACTGGGAATTCCAAGTTCATGTGAACAGTTTCAGTTCACAATCCCAAGCATGAAAGTGGTTCAGCGGTTTACCCGGACCTCTCGGTCTAGGAAATACACGTTGATACTTTCATTGTAGCGCGCGTGCAGCCCAGGACATCTAAGGGCATCACAGACCTGTTATTGCTCAATCTCATTATTGCTAGACGCAATTTGTCCATTTAAGAAGCTAGTGTCCTTATAATGGGACAAACAAACAGGTACGGCTCCACTTACATAAACCCATTCAAACACTCATACATTTTACTGTATTCATGAATGAAGGCTATATAAGCTTCAGCACCATAATCCTGAAAGCATCTATTTAATATATTTGAGTCTCGTTCGTTATCGGAATTAACCAGACAAATCACTCCACGAACTAAGAACGGCCATGCACCACCACCCATAGATTCGAGAAAGAGCTATCAATCTGTCTTACACACTTATGTTCGGACCTGGTAAGTTTTCCCGTGTTGAGTCAAATTAAGCCGCAGGCTCCACTCCTGGTGGTGCCCTTCCGTCAATTCCTTTAAGTTTCAGCTTTGCAACCATACTTCCCCCGGAGCCCAAAAGCTTTGGTTTCCCGGGAAGCGACTGAGAGAGCCATAGTAGTAGCTACACCCAATTGCTAGCTGGCATCGTTTATGGTTAGAACTAGGGCGGTATCTGATCGCCTTCGAACCTCTAACTTTCGTTCTTGATTAATGAAAACATCTTTGGCAAATGCTTTCGCTTAAGTTAGTCTTACGACGGTCCAAGAATTTCACCTCTCGCGTCGTAATACTAATGCCCCCAAACTGCTTCTATTAATCATTACCTCTTGATCTAAAAACCAATGAAAGTAGAACAGAGGTCTTATTTCATTATTCCATGCACAAAATATTCAGGCATTTGGAGCCTGCTTTAAGCACTCTAATTTGTTCAAAGTAACTGTACCGGCCCACAACAACACTCGATGAAGAGCACTGAAGCAGGTTTAAATAGGAGGTATACATAATGATACAATGACCATTATATATTAGAACTCCACCGGTAATACGCTTTCATAAATAAAGTAATGTACAATCCACAATTATAGTTGTACTACCAATATGAAGCACAAATTCAACTACGAACGTTTTAACCGCAACAACTTTAATATACGCTATTGGAGCTGGAATTACCGCGGCTGCTGGCACCAGACTTGCCCTCCAATTGGTCCTTGTTAAAGGATTTAAAGTGTACTCATTCCAATTACAGGGCCTCGGATATGAGTCCTGTATTGTTATTTTTCGTCACTACCTCCCCGAACTGGGAGTGGGTAATTTACGCGCCTGCTGCCTTCCTTAGATGTGGTAGCCGTTTCTCAGGCTCCCTCTCCGGAATCGAACCCTGATTCCCCGTTACCCGTTGCAACCATGGTAGTCCTAGATACTACCATCAATAGTTGATAGGGCAGACATTTGAAAGATCTGTCGTCGGTACAAGACCATACGATCGGCAAATTATCTAGAGTTCAACCATAATAACGATTTCCGAAAAAATCGCTTGGTTTTAGCCTAATAAAAGCACACGTTCCAAAAGGTCCGTGTTTATATTGCATGTATTAGCTCTAGAATTACCACAGTTATCCAAGTAACTGTTAACGATCTAATGAACCATAACTGATATAATGAGCCTTTTGCGGTTTCACTTTTAATTCGTGTGTACTTAGACATGCATGGCTTAATCTTTGAGACAAGCATATAACTACTGGCAGGATCAACCAGAATAATGTTATATTATTTATTTGAAACTTTCATTTGAAACACATCATTAATTATCCATTCCATTTTACAATTATGTCTGACTTATTATTTATGACACTTATGAGGATTTCTCCCCGGACGGTGAAAGACAATAAATATAATATAAATTTATTGCCCTATAGAATAAGATTTAACATAAAAAAATAGTGGACTTCTTAATGTAGTTATAACAAAGGTATATTGTACTTTTTATTACCAACTAAGAGCATACAGAACTTAGTTGTATTGTAATTTTAAAAGTAAACCTTTCATAAAAACATTATCAATGATTGTTTTCAAAATAATAATTTTTCACGTACCAATTTATTTCAAAGCATTATTTATATATCATTTAAATATATAAATTTATTTTTAATAAAGAATTAATAATTCTTGTTGGCATATAAATTTGATTTTTTTTAAAATATTATAAAAGTTAAACAGTACCCATTTCTTAGAACGAAATCTATAAAATAGATTTCAAGTCACAAAAAAAATAACTTAATATTTTTTTTATAGCCGTGACGTACCAAAAAT
>CAWYQB010000369.1:15000-17559 GCA_963966105.1 Volucella zonaria
TAACTGTATAGAACGCCCCGGGATTGAATTTATATTTCATAATAAAACATAAACTAATCCCATTAAAACAGTTAAGTTAATTATGCCATTGGGTTTTATTAAAAATACCCAATGACTTGCACATATGTTAGACTCCTTGGTCCGTGTTTCAAGACGGGTCCCGAAGGTATCCTGAATCTATCGCATTGTTAATCATATAAGTGCATACAATAAAATAAATAAATCAATAGATTTACCTACCATTGTAAAATTCCGTAAAATTTAAGCACTATATATAATTAAATCTGTCAATGATTTATCAAATCTAATACATTTATCTTATGTTAGAAATCCGAAAATAACTAATTTGGATAAACTTAAGTAAAAGATCTTATGATAAATATTTAATACATTAACAGATTACAATGTCCTTATATGGAAAAATTGCACACCATTTCTATTATATTAAAGAATATAACTTTATTAGTGATGAATTTTCCATAACGGATATTCAGGTTCATCGGGCTTAACCTCTAAGCAGTTTCACGTACTATTTAACTCTCTATTCAGAGTTCTTTTCAACTTTCCCTCACGGTACTTGTTTACTATCGGTCTCATGGTTATATTTAGTTTTAGATGGAGTTTACCACCCACTTAGTGCTGCACTATCAAGCAACACGACTCTTTGGAAACACCTTCTAGTAATCATTAACGTTATACGGGCCTGGCACCCTCTATGGGTAAATGGCCTCATTTAAGAAGGACTTAAATCATTAATTTCTCATACTAGATTATAGATGTTCCATACACTGCATCCCATATTTGCCATAAAGACAAAATGGCTTAGTGCTGAACTGTTTTCTTTTCGCTCGCCGCTACTAAGAAAATCCTGGTTAGTTTCTTTTCCTTCCCTCATTAATATGCTTAAATTCGGGGAGTTTTCTCATATGAGTTGAGGTTGTTTAACACAAATAAATAAAAATTATTTTATATACTCATCAGTTTAATAAGTAAATCTTTTCTATATATATTATCAAGTGTGAGGCAATTCTATTATAATTTATATTATTATTTTCGACTTTGGTTTATGGTTTTTTTTTTTTTTTTAATTTTAGTTTCTCTTGTCACAGTAGAAATATTTAATTAACATATTAATGCATATTTCTATATTAGTTTAAATAAATATTTTATACTAGACATTCCTTCACAAATAGATAATATAGAATACTAAGATTCCATTATTTTGAGGTATATATTATAAATTAATATTATGAATTTAATAAAATAAATCCAATAATATAACATGTGCTTAAGTATATTTCCAAAAAGTAATATAAATTTCTTCTTTTTCATATACAAGCAACTTATTTAGAATAGTCTCACAACCCTCAACCATATGTAGTCCAAGCAGCACTTCAAAATTAATTAAAGTACATAACAGCATGGACTGCGATATGCGTTCAAAATGTCGATGTTCATGTGTCCTGCAGTTCACACGATGACGCACAGTTTGCTGCGTTCTTCATCGACCCATGAGCCAAGTGATCCACCGCTTAGAGTATTTAAAATTTTGTTTAGAATAAGTCATATAATATTAAAGGAATAATAATAATTATTAAAGGTATAATTAAATAAGCAAACAATAAACCATTATTTAATAAAATTTTTTTAATTAAACAATATATTGCAAAACATTTCTCTTTTATTGTTGTCATTCAATTTGCCTTTATTTATTATTTTTATATTATTTCCTTTCATTTCATCATCATTATTATTATTATTATTATTACCATCATTTTTATAATTTAAAATTTATTAAATTAATAATATAATAATTAATGAAATGTTTCTTTTTTAACCTAATGCCTATTGTTGCGAATGTCCAATTCCATAAGGAATCGTAACTTAATTTTCTATATAGAAAAAATAAGTACAACATGTGACATTAAGTTCTTACATAACTCTTACTTATACATATATGTATTTATATAAAAAATAAATATATATTAATATAATATCTTGTACACTTATAATTGGGTATTTGTATTTTATTCATTAATATTATAATTGAATATTTTATATGTTTCACTTTCTATATAATTTATTTCGTTTGTATCTTTGTATCTTTATGTTTTTGTGTTTTTCTTTTGCCTCTTATATATTAATTTCGTTCTTAGTATGTACAATTGATATTTATTATATATTTTAATTTAAATATAAATTTTCTATGTATTTATTTTTAAGAGTAAGTAAGATGCCTTCAAATAATAATCTTTGGATAAATGCTTTAATTTTTAATATTTTTGTAGAAGGAACACGTTAATGATCCTTCCGCAGGTTCACCTACGGAAACCTTGTTACGACTTTTACTTCCTCTAAATAATCAAGTTCGGTCAACTTCTGCGAAACAACCGTAACACGTGAGCGTCACAGTGATCACGTCCGGAGACCTCACTAAATAATTCAATCGGTAGTAGCGACGGGCGGTGTGTACAAAGGGCAGGGACGTAATCAATACGAGTTAATGACTCACACTTACTGGGAATTCCAAGTTCATGTGAACAGTTTCAGTTCACAATC